>OZ024831.1:10153381-10426336 GCA_964016985.1 Anodontia alba | reverse complement strand
AATGCATACTTCTCCAAGGAAAATAACTCTGACTGGGAAATTTTGTCTTTGCCACAATAAAGGCTACTCTTTAAGGAAAGACTTTGCTCCCAGGGGGAACAAATTCTTTCCTTTAAGAGTAATTCCCATTTTTTAAGAGTTTCAGATGCCTGGGAGGCAGCTTTTGTCAGCAAAAGTTATGTCCCCTTGGAAAATGATGGCAGAATCTTTCAGGTGTATCTATTCGCATTAAGGAAATATATCATTTGAGTGTGTTCATGAGAAAAAAGGGGCATTACATATAGCATTTACCCAAAGTATATGGCACGCCTGAGCAGACAAAGAAGACCCAGATCAGCTGACACAGAATGCTACATCTGATTAGGGTTTACACAGTTTGATTTAGCAGCTTTTAGACACATTTTAGTCATGTTTTAATACAGCATACATGCCATATCTCACACTTTGAGATAAATCTCACAGAATTTTCAGACCATTTTGACTATTTTGGTAGCCCTTCAAAGTCATTTTTGTTAAAATCTCTCAAAATTTTATCAAAATTCCCTTAAAAATTGGCCAAACCTCACAGATTTCAGTCCAGTTTATGGCATGTATGAGACAGAGTAAGGTTAGGAGTTCTGTTGTCAGAATACAATATGCAGGCAAGAAAGGCTCAGACCATGCATCATTTGTCCTACGATTTCAGATAAGAGGGGTATCACGTAAATATCTTTCTTATTTCTCCACGAAAATATATGTTGTTAGTACTCATAAGAAGCGTTTTGACAAGAGGCTTTTATTTAATCAGTACCACAATGTATGTTTTTGTGGCAAAATAAGAAAAATATCAGGGGCCCAGTTGTTCAAAGCATCGTTAGCTTGATGAGCTTGTTAGTGGTCAAAATGTAAACTGTTCTACTAACTACAAAAGCTAATTCACAGTTATTTTTGCTGAAAAAAATGTTAGTAGCTTTTGCAAAATGCAAAAGCTACTCACATTTTTTCAGCAAAAATATTAGCGTATATGCCATATTTAATGATCAAAGTTTTAACAATACGTTAACTAACGACATGGGCCCAGTTGTTCAAAGCTAACGACATCGTTAGTTAACGATTCTTTAAAATTTAAATCGAGTGATACGCGAATATGCTGAAATTTTTTGCTGAAAAAATGTGAGTAGCTTTTGCAATGCAAAAGCTACTCACATTTTTTCAGCAAAAAATATCAGAATATTGTATATTGAATCTGCTAAAACAGTTAACTAAATGACCCTTAACGAGCTCGTTAAGCTAACGATGCTTTGAATAACCGGGCCATGGTTAGTTTCGAATAACTGGGCCCAGCACATTAAATATGCCTTATCTAGAGCCATGTTGTCCACTTGGAGAATTCTTGGATACTGTAAAATATTGGGACAGAAGGGAAGGAACTGGTCAGACTACAGTCATTCTCTCCCTTCCGCTGATTCAAGAAGGGCAGTTGTCAGTTTCTGGCGAAAGAATGTGCACAATACTGGTTAACCGCTTGGAGGACTAAGCCTGCCCAGTAAACGTGTGGTTAGGTAAACTGACCGCGCTCGACATGACCCCATTGGGTTGACTGGGCTGTAAAACCTCAACACAAACAAACTGGTCAGACTCTAATCTGGGCATTTGCTGTCTGCCTGTTGTATTTTCTCTAAATATTGGGACAGATAGCCCTGACCACATTGTGGACCCAGATCAGATGTCATAGAATGTAACATCAGGGCCCAGTTGTTCAATGTTAACTGTTCTAGTAAGTACAATGTCTAATATTTAATGATCAAAATTTTAACCATACATTAACTAACGACATAGTTAGTTTTGAACAACTGGACCCAGGTCTCTCAGTATTTGATTTGTTTCCCAGTTATCCAGCAAATTTGTCAGCACATCAGCAGGTCATCGAATTGATATCAAATTATTGGCTAAATATGGCAGCTTTCTCATTAGCAGTTGGCAAGTCTTCCTGCATGGCCTTCTACTTTTAAGGCTTTTTAAATACATCCTTTGTAAATATCTCCAGCACCATTATTTTACTGATTTTAGCCTCCTTCTTCAAAACAATTGAAAATGAGGTATGGTAAGGAGTTGATTGTCCTAGTATTTAGGTAGATATGGTAATATCAAATTTTTCATGTATGTTTGTACAAATTTTTAATAAAGGTTGAATAACTAAAATGATGGTACCCTTCCCTACATCACCGCCACAAAAAAACTTTGATCTCATACTGATATTCCTCCAGATAAGGAAAGTACCGTATTCGACCTGATTACCGCACATGCTCCTATAAGCACACAATCAAGCAATTTAGTAATCTAAAAGATTACAACCAGTTTACTTTTATCTACTTCTTTATAAAAAAATATATGTTGTGGTTACTCATTTGAATTGCCTTGACAAGAGTCAAGGCAATTCAAATGAGTACCCACAACATATGCTTCTGTAAAGAAAACGGAAAATAATATCGCATAAGCAAATACACTCCACAGGAAGTCCTCTGTTGCTTTTTCTTTAAAGTGTGCCCTTATTAGGTGGATATTTTACCACAAGTTTTCCCAGTGCTTTTGAAAAACCTAATCACACATTGCGGTTATTAGGTCGAATACGGTATTAGAAATTTATCCTAAAGTATCCCCACAAATTATCACCTTATTGGTAGCCGGCCTCAGTGGCTCAGATGAATGTGCCGTCCGACTGAAGACCAGGAGGTCGCGGGTTCAACCCCCGCTGAGGTCGGCCACATTCTTTCATGGAGATTGATCATGAAATATTTTCTACGGTCATTCTCTCCCTTCTGCTGATTCAAGAAGGGCAGTTGTCAGTTTCTGGCGAAAGAATGTGCACAATACTGGTTAACCGCTTGGAGGACTAAGCCTGCCCAGTAAATGTGTGGTTAGGTAAACTGACTGCAGTTGACATGACCCCACTGGGTTGACTGGGCCGAAAAACCTTAGCACACATTGTGGTAATTAGGTCGAATATGGTATTAGAAATTTATCCTAAAGTACCCCCACAAATTATCACCTTATTGGTAGCCGGCCTCGGTGGCTCATTTGAATGTGCCGTCCGACTGAAGACCAGGAGGTCGCGGGTTCAACCCCCGCTGAGGTCGGCCACATTCTTTCGTGGGGATTGATCATGAAATATTTTCTACGGTCATTCTCTCCCTTCTGCTGATTCAAGAAGGGCAGTTGTCAGTTTCTGGCGAAAGAATGTGCACAATACTGGTTAACCGCTTAGAGGACTAAGCCTGCCCAGTAAATGTGTGGTTAGGTAAACTTGACTGCAGTTGACATGACCCCATTGGGTTGACTGGGCCGTAAAACCTCAACACAAACTAATCACCTAACTGGAACTGTAAAAGTGGAATTACTCTATCCATATCTGAGATTTTTTTTAGAAAACAAGTTGCACTGTATCAAGGATAGCTTCGGATAAGGCACTTTTTTTCATTGAGGTATTGATGTTCTTATTTCTATATGAAAACATGCCTTGTAGGTACTCATTAAAAGCGCCTCGCTGAGCTGAAGTGGGGCTGTAGCGCAGTCAGTAGTGCGTCTGACTGCAGATCCAGTGGTTACAAGTTCAAATCCCAGCTTGGCCACATAGCTTTTGTGGAGATTTATCATTTCTACTGTCATTCCCTACTATCCTCTGATTCAAGAAGAGCAGTTATCAGTTACTGGCGAAAGTACTGGTTAACTACTTAGAGGGCTAAGCCTGCCTAGGAAAGTATGAGTAGATTAACTGATTGGCTTGACATGATCTAAACAGTGTTGTCTGAATTCAGCTTAACAACGTTGAGATGAAATGTTTCTTATGAGTACCCACAATATATAGTTTCTTGCAGAAATAAGATATAGTAAATACATGATTTTTGTCTTAAATAATACAATATAATCGGTGAACCTTAGACAGTTTTATGGGTGAGCTTCAGCAATCCCCAATAGAATTGTCATTGTAACTGATTATATTTTATTATTAAAGATACTTAACATGCATTTAGTTTATTCCACAGTTGTAAAAGTCATAAGACTTTTTACCATTATACATAAAAAATTTATCAAAAGAGAATGCTGGCAATGCAGTTGGCTGTATTACCTCTTGCCTTTGCACTCTTTCATAGTAGTATGTCATAAAAAGATTCGAACCCCCCAGGTTATGAAACTTTTTTCATGCTTAACTCAGTTGAGCATGAAATTTATCCTGCTAATAAATCTCAGATTACTAACAATTGCAAATTCTTTGTTAACTGAAAATTCCTCTGCTAAATAGTATGAAAATGCCAACTATTGTTGGCATTTCCATATTTATATATTATTTATTAGCAGAGAAAATGTCATGCTCAGTTGAGTTGAGCATGAAAATTTTTATAACCTAGGGGTCTGGTTGTTATGTAAAAATATTTAACTGGATACTCCTCTTATCTGAAGCTATGTCAAGCACAAACAATGCCTCACACAACATTGAATACCCATATGCATGCATACATGCAGTCTGGCCCCAAGATTATAAAACTTTTTTTCATGCTCAACTCAGCTGAGCATGAAATATTCTTTCTGATAAATCTCAAATTACTAACAACTGCATATTCTTTCTTGCTAAACTTAGCTCAGCATGAAACTTTCTCTGCTAATAAATATGAAAATGCTCAGCTAAGTTGAGCATGAAAAAAGTTTTATAACCTTTGGGCCAGATCACTTTGTCAGCAGATTCTGCAGTCTGTCAGTCACAGGTACAGATATGGCAATAGTTTTTGCAATAGATTAAGGGGATTGGATATACCTGATTGGTTTTGGCTATTTTTTAATCCCCCGCCGCAAAGCGGATTGGGGATTATAGAAATGGCCTTCGTCTATCCGTCTGTCCATCTGTCCATCCCTCTGTCCTTCCCTAACACTTTCTTGTCCGCTCCATATCTCCTGAACCCTTTGAAAGATTTTCATTAAACTTTGGTCAAATGTTCGCCTCAGTGAGTTGATGTGAAAAACCCATAAGTCAACCATGCCAACTCAAGGTCAAGGTCACAGGTCAAGGTCATGGGTTTGAGCTTTGCATTTCGTGTCCGCTCCATATCTCCTATACCACTGGAAGGATTTTCTTTAAACTTTGGTCATATGTTTGCCTCAGTGAGACGATGTGCAGAACCCATAAGCCAGCCATGCCAACTCAAGATCACAGGTCAAGGTCATGGGTTTGAGCCTTGAATTTCGTGCCGCTCTATAGCTTCTATACCCCTGGAAGGATTTTCTTTTAACTGGTTATATGTTTGCCTCAGTGAGACGATGTGCAGAACTCATAACTCAACCATGCCGACACAAGGTCAAGGTCACAGTTCAAGGTCACAGGTTTGAGCCTTGAATTTCATGTCTGCTCCATATCTCCTATACCAGTGGAAGGATTTTCTTTAAACTTTGGTCAAATGTTCACCTTAGTGAGACGATATGCAGAATCAATAACTCATCATGCTGACTCAAGGTCAATGTCACAGTTCAAGGTCATGGGTTTGAGCCTTGAATTTTGTGTCCGCTCTGTATCTCCTTTACCCCTTGGAGGATTTTCTCTAAACTATGGTCAAATGTTCACCTGTGGGACGATGTGCAGAACCCATAACTCAGCCATGGGGACTCAAGGACAAGGTCACAGTTCAAGGTCGCGAGTTTGAGCCCTGAATTTTGTGTCCACTCTATATCTCCTTTACCCCTGGAAAGATTTTCTTTTAACTTTGGTCAAATGTTTGCCTTAGTGAAATGATGTGCAGAACCCATAGCTCAACCATGCAGACTCACAAGGTCACAGTTCAAGGTCACGGGTTTGAGCCTTGAATTTTGTGTCCACTCTGTATCTCCTTTACCCCTGGGAGGATTTTCTCTAAACTTTGGTCAAATGTTTACCTCAGTTGGGCAATGTGCAGAACTCGTAACTCAGCCCTGCGGACTTAAGGTCAAGGTCACAGTTGAAGTTCAAGGGTTTGAGCCTTGAATTTGGTGTCGGCTCCATATCTCCTTTACCCCTGGAAGGATTTTCTTTAAACCTTGGTTAAATGTTTGCCTCAGTGAGATGATGTGCAGAACCCTTAACTCACCTATGCTGACTCAAGGTCAAGGTCACAGTTGAAGGGCACCAGTTTGAGCCTTGAATTTTGAGGCTGCTCCATTGCCATTCAGACTGCCTTGTTAAATTTGGGTCAGATGTTCGCCTTAGTGAGATGATGTGTAGAACCTATAACTCAATGATGCTCAGGGTCAAGGTCACAATTGAAGGTCATTCGTCTCTTTCTTGTTCGCTCCATATCTCCTGAATCCTTTGAAAGATTTTCATGAAACTTTGGTCAAATGTTTGCCTTAGTTAGGTGATGTGCAGAACCCATAACTCAAGCATGCAGACTCAAGGTCAAGGTCACAGTTCAAGGTCGCGAGTTTGAGCCCTGAATTTTGTGTCCACTCTATATCTCTATACCCCTGGAAGGATTTTCTTATAATTTTGGTCAAATGTTTGCCTCAGTGAAATGATGTGCAGAACCCATAGCTCAACCATGCAGACTCAGAAGGTCACAGTTCAAGGTCACGGGTTTGAGCCTTGAATTTTGTGTCCACTCTGTGTCTCCTTTACCCCAGGGAGGATTTTCTCTAAACTTTGGTCGAATGTTCACCTCAGTGGGACAATGTGCAGAACCCATAACTCAGCCCTGTGGACTTGAGGTCAAGGTCACAGTTGAAGGTCTTGAGTTTGAGCCTTGAATTTGGTGTCGGCTCCATATCTCCTTTACCCCTGGAAGGATTTTCTTTAAACCTTGGTCAAATGTTTGCCTCAGTGAGATGATATGCAGAACCCATCTCAGCTATGCTGACTAAGTCAAGGTCACAATTGAAGGCCACCAGTTTGAGCCTTGAATTTTGAGGCAAAGCCTTGAAACTTAAGTCAGATGTTTACCTTAGTGAGGTGATGTGCAGAACCCATAACTCTAGAATGCCGACTCAAGGTCAAGGTCACAGTTAAAGGTCACGAGTTTGAGCCTTGAATTTCATGTTCACTCCATATCTCCTGAACCTTTGAAAGATATTTATTAAATTTGGGTCAAATGTTCACCTTAGTGAGATGATGTGCAGAACCCATAACTCAACAATGCAGACTCGAGGTCAAGGTCACAATTGAAGGCCGCCAGTTTGAGCCTTGAATTTTGAGACCGCTCCATTGTCATTTTGCATCAGGCGATATAGATGTCCTTCAGACTGCCTTGTTTACAAGGGAGACAACTTTTATGATTTCCAGTTTGCTTTCCTGCATATCAAAAACCATTGGAAAAGGTGTCTACTTCAAAAGGACATAATTTGATCCAGAGGCAGAGAAATTTCAGAAGTCATGCTGCTTTTAACACAAAAATCAGCTTTTGACATTTAGATGATTTTTAAAATCCTTAATATAAAAGTACTTAGTCAGAAATAGCAAAAATATTGCATTATAAATAATTTATTGAATTTTTTTTTAGCTCACCTGAGCTCTGCTCAGGATGAGCTATTGTGATCACTTTTCGTCCGTCGTCCGTCCGTCCGTCCGTCCGTCCGTGCGTCCGTCCGTCCGTCCGTCCGTTAACATTTTCAAACGACTTCTCCTCTGAAACAGCTGAGCCAATTTTGCTCAAATTTCATATGGAGCCTCCTTAGGGTGGGGGAACGAAAAATTGCTAAAATGGTCGCGGTCCGTTGACCAAGATGGCCGCCACGCCCATATATGGTAAAAACCTTTAAAAATCTTCTTCTCCAGAACCGAGAATGCCTTGGGGCTGAACCTTTGCAGGAATCATCGGGGACGGGAGGTCTACCAAAATTGCTAAAAGAATTGTCGTACGTTGACGTTTGACCTTTTTACGGCAAGGTCAAGTTTGCTTCCCTATGCACTTGTATGGGAAAAACCTTTAAAAATCTTCTTTTCCAAAACCGAGCATGCCTTATGGCTGAATCTTTGCATATATCTTTGGGAACAGGAGAGCTACCAAAATTGCTAAAATAATGGTCGTACATTGACATTTGACCTTTTTACGTTAAGGTCAATTTTGCTTCCTTATGCATTTGTATGGGAAAAATGACCAGAATTTCAAACAACTTCTCCTCTGGAGCCTCTGGGCCAATTTTGCTCAAATTTCATATGGAGCCTCCTTAGGGTGGGGGAACAAAAAATTGCTAAAATGGTCACGGTCCGTTGACCAAGATGGCCGCCACGCCCATATATGGTAAAAAACTTTAAAAATCTTCTCCTTCAGAACCGAGAATGCCTTTGGGCTGAACCTTGGCAGGAATCATCGAGGACGGGAGGTCTACCAACATTGCTAAAAGAATTGTCGTACGTTGACGTTTGACCTTTTTACGGCAAGGTCAAGTTTGCTTCCCTGTGCATTTGTATGGGAAAAACCTTTAAAAATCTTCTTCTCCAAAACCAAGCATGCCTTATGGCTGAATCTTTGCATATATCTTTGGGAACAAGAGGGCTACCAAAATTGCTAAAATAATGGTCGTACATTGACATTTGACCTTTTTACGTTAAGGTCAATTTTGCTTCCTTATGCATTTGTATGGGAAAAATGTTCAGAATTTCAAACAACTTCTTCTCTGGAGCCTCTGGGCCAATTTTGCTCAAATTTCATATGGAGCCTCCTTAGGTAGGGGGAACAAAAGATTGCTAAAATGGTCACGGTTCATTGACCAAGATGGGCGCCATGCCCATATATGGTAAAAACCTTTATAAATCTTCTTCTCTAGAACAGAGGATGCTTTGGGGCTGAATATTTGCATAAATCATCGGGGACAGGGGGTCTACCAAAGTTGCTAAAATAATGGTCATACATTGACATTTGACCTTTTTAAGGCAAGGTCAAGTTGCTTCCTTATGCATTTGCATGGGAAAAAACATTTAAAAATCTTATTCTCCAAAACCGAGGATGGCTTGTGGCTGAATCTTTGTATATATCATCTGGAACGGGCGGTCTACCAAAGTTGCTAAAATAATTGTCATACATTGACATTTAACCTTTTTACGGCGAAGTCAAGTTTGCTTCTGTATGCATTTGTATGGGCGCCATACATTTGTATGGAAAAAATGTTGATAATTTCAAATGGCTTTTCCTCTGAAGCCTCCGGGCCAGTGTTGCTCAAATTTCATGCGGAGCCTCCGTGGGCAGGAGAATGAAAGATTGCTAAAATGGGTATGGTCCATTGATCAAAATGGCTGCCATGCCAATATATGGTAAAAACCTTTAAAAATCTTCTTCTCCATAACCAAATAAGCCCTGGGTCCTAATCTTTGCACAAATTATAGGGGACAGGAGATCTACCAAAATTGCTCAAATGATGGTTTATGTTGACATTTGACCTTTTTACCTCCAAGGTCAAATTTGCTTCCCTATTTGTGTGGGCCATATACATTTATATTGAAAGTATCGAAGTGACTTGTAGATCAACAGTAGTTAAAATTGTTCTGATTGGAAATCTAAGATGGCCATCATCTGGTTTATATTTATAATATGTCCCTGCCACTGTGCTGTTTACATGTATAAAATCACGATTCTTCAGAAACCACTTAGCCAATTTCCACCAAATTTCACATTGATCCTTCTGTTGAAATGTGATTGATAGTTTATTCATGATCATGCTCCATTGACTGTCAGGCCCATATATTCTTCTTCAAAACTAAGAACTGCTCAAATGATGATATTTTCATTAGTTGCGATGATAGGATTGGATAAATGTTGCATAACATCTGCATGTCTGCAGTGGCTATGTCACTCAGGTGAGCGAATCGTGGCCCGTGGGCCTCTTGTTTTTTTATCTATTTATTTATTATGCCCCCAACTTCGAAGAAGTTGGAGGGGCATATTGCTTCTGGGACATTTGTGCGTACGTGCGTCCGTCCGTGCGTCTGTCCATTACGCTTTTTGATGCATAGCATAACTTCTGAACCATGCATGCTAGGTTTTTGAAATTTCATATATGGATTCTTCATGAAAAAATAGCTGACCCGTATTTTTTTTCCCATCAGGATTATGCCCCTTTCCTGAGTTATGGCCCTATGAAAAAATATAGATGAAATCGTGTCAGCAAAATATCTCTAAAGCTATTGAAGCTAGAGCCTTGAAACCTGGTGAATAGATTGGTATTGATGAGTAGATGACCTGGTTAACTTTTGAATAAATTCTGAAAAGTACTTCTTGAGTTATGGCCCTTTATAACTTTGGGCATTTTTACAATTGCACACTTTTTGATGCATAGCATACGTTTTGAACTGTGTATGCTAGGGTTTTGAAATTTCATATATGGATTCCTCATGAAAAAATAGCTGACATGTACTTTTTTTCTTATCAGGATAATACCCCTTTCCTGAGTTATGGCCCTTTGAAAAAATACGGATGAATTCTTGTCAGCAAAATATCTCAAACGCTATTGAAGCTAGAGCCTTGAAACCTGGTGAATAGATTGGTATTGATGAGTAGATGACCTGATTAACTTCTGAATAAATTCTGAAAATTACTTCATGAGTTATGGCCCTTTATAACTTTGGGCATTTTTACGTTGCACACTTTTTGATGCATAGCATAAGTTTTGAACTGTGCATGCTAGGGTTTTGAAATTTCATATATGGATTCCTCATGAAAAAATAGCTGACACGTAGTATTTTTCTTATCAGGATTATGCCCCTTTCCTGAGTTATGGCCCTTTGAAAAAATATGGGTGAATTCTTGTCAGCAAAATATCTCAAAAGCTATTGAAGCTAGAGCCTTGAAACCTGGTGAATAGATTGGTATCGATGAGTAGATGACCTGATTAACTTTTGAATAAATTCTGAAAATTACTTCATGAGTTATGGCCCTATATAACTTTGGGCATTTTTACTTTGCACACTTTTTGATGCATAGTATAAATTTTGAACTGCGCATGCTAGGGTTTTGAAATTTCATATATGGATTCCTCATGAAAAAATAGCTGACACGTATTTTTTTTTCTGATCAGGATTATGCCCCTTTCCTGAGTTATGGCCCTTTGAAAAAATATGGATTGAATCTTTTCAGCAAGCTATCTCAAAAACTATTGAAGCTAGAGCCTTGAAATTTTTAGGAATAGGTTGGTAGCGATGAGTAGATGACCTGATTAACTTTTGAATAAATTCTGAAAAGTACTTCTTGAGTTATGGCCCCTTGTCATTTTGGGCATTTTTAAATTGCACACTTTTTGATGCATAGCATCAATTTTGAACTGTTGATGCTAGGGTTTTGAAATTTCATATTTAGATTTCTCATGAAAAAATAGCTGACACATATTTTTTTTTTCTTATTAGGATTATGCCCCTTATCTGAGTTACAGCCCTTTGAAAAAATATGGATGAAGTCTTGTCAGCAAAATATTTCAAAAACTATTGAGGCTAAAGCCTTGAAATTTAAGGAATAAATTGGTAGTGATAAGTAGATGACCTGATTAACTTCTGAATAAATTCTGAAAAGTACTTTTTGAGTTATGGCCCTTTGTCATTTTGACATTGCAAACTTTTTGATGGTTAGCACAGGTTATGAACTGTGCATGCTAGGGTTTTGAAATTTCATGTATGGATTCCTCATAAAAAAAAAGCTGACACATATTTTTTTTTCCCATCAGGATTATGTCCCTTTCCTGAGTTATGGCCCTTTGAAGAAATATGGATGGAATCTTGTCAGCAAAATATCTCAAAAACTATTGAAGCTAGAGCCTTGAAATTTAAGGAATAGATTGGTAGCGATGAGTAGATGACCTGATTAACTTTTGAATATATTCTGAAAAGTACTTCTTGAGTTATGGCCCTTTGTCATTTTGGGATTTTTGACATTGCAAACTTTTTGATGCTTAGCACAGGTTATGAACTGTGCATGCTAGGGTTTTGAAATTTCATGTATGGATTCCTCATAAAAAATAGCTGACACATATTTTTTTCTCCCATCAGGATTATGCCCCTTTCCTGAGTTATGGCCCTTTGAAGAAATATGGATGGAATCATGTCAGCAAAATATCTCAAAAACTATTGAAGCTAGAGCCTTGAAATTTAAGGAATAGTTTGGTAGCGATGAGTAGATGACCTGATTAACTTTTGAATAAAATTCTGAAAAGTACTTCTTGAGTTATGGCACTTTGTCATTTTGGGCATTTTTACATTGCACACTTTTTGATGCATAGCATAAGTTTTGAACTGTGCATGCTAGTTTGAAATTTCATATATGGATTCCTCATGAAAAAGTAGGTGACCCATATTTTTTTTCCTATGCAAATTATCTCCCATTTTAGAGTTATTTCCCTTTTAATAAAATAACATTGAAGTCTTGTATATTTGTACTGTTGTTACTGTCATGGGCAAGCAGTGTTGGAGTCAAGCTGTGTTAGAGTCAGGCAGTTGGTGCCATAGTATTTTACAAACACCAGCTCTAGTTTATTTATTTTTTTTGTATTTAAAACAACTTGAAAGGCAATGAAGTGAAAATAGATACAATTATATAAATGTTCACTGGAAATGAAGGCATGTTGCAGAGGTAATATGAACAGGAAGGCATTTTGCAAGTGACATGCCTTATTGGACTATGGAGATCTCTGCAAGGGGAGCCAATTCTTTCACAGTAGACCCCTTTGAGAAGAGAGGCAAAGCAATTTGGCAGTGTTGACTCCAGTAGTGTATCCATTCCCCTTGAGTTGATGTTATATGATGTTAATATATCACCAAAACATGCATTATGCTTACTTTTTTCTGGGGCAATTCCAGTCAGTGATCACAAGAGGAGTTGTAGTGCAAAACAATTAACAAACATCATCTTCTGAATACGCCCTTTACCTGAACTTGGGAAAACCAGCAAAGTCACTAGCTGGATAGTGCCCCTTTACAGTTTGTGGTATAAATCTGTTGGAAAAAAAAATAAAATAATATAAAAAATAATAATAATAAATGAATAAAAAAAAAACCCCAAAAAACACGAAAAAATCTGAAAACTACCATTGTCAAAATTTTTTTTTTCTTTTCCATGGCAAAATGCTATTTTGAAGAAGAAGAAAAAAAAGCAGCTCTGCCCACGTTTGAAGAATGTGTTTTCTGTTGGCTCTGCAAAAGTTTAAATCATGTTAACTGACCCATTTAACACTGAAATCCTCAGCCTATTTAAAATGAATTATTATTTTTGTCAGCTGTATCATGAACCTTTACCCTTCTACAGTGGACATAATTTTCTTCTGCTTTAACTTAGTTTAAGGGGAATGGATATACTTTCAGGGAGACAATTCTGTTTACATTGTTTTTGCCTCTCTTTTGGAGACTTGTCTACTCTATAAGGAAAGAATTTGCTCCCGAGAGGAGCAAATTATTTCCTTTTAGGGTAGACCCCTTTTCAGAAGGCATTTATGTGCAGCACAACAAACAGGAAGTCACAAAAGTTATCTCCCTTGTCAAAAATGACAGAAAATCTACCGAGAGTATCCATTCACCTTAAAAGGAATGGTATATAAATATAATGCCAAAGTAAATAACAAACTTGGAAGTGTTTATCCTTCTCATTAAGGGGTGCTCTTAATTAACCCTTGTCCTGCTGAATCCGGATATAACTGCCTTTGCAAACAGTGCAGATCCAGATCAGTTGGTTTCTGAAGAAGCCAACTGATCTGGCTCTGCACTGTTTGCCATTAAGTATATGAATTTATAACAACAATCCTGATCAAGTAATCTGATTGGCTGAAAATTAGAAGTGGGTGTGGCATCTTAATTTATTCAGCAGGACAAGGGTTACATACCAAGGAGTTCTCTCTGCAGAAATTCTCCTTTAGCAAAATGGTGGTAAAATCTTAGAAGCATCCAGGAGGAGGGAGGTGGGGGGCAGGGAGGGGGGGGGGGGTGGGGGCTGGCCTCAGTGGCTCAGTCTGATGCGTATTTGAAGTGATCAGGGGATTGTGGGTATGACCCCCGCTGGCTTGGCAAAATTCTTTCTTGGAGATTATGAAATATTTTATCACTGTCATTCCCTCCCTTCCCCTGTTTCGTGTAAAGGCTCCCAACTCGGTCAATGCATCAAAGCGAAAACATAAAAATCAAATTCATCACTATGATAAAGACGAGTACTCGTGGCTTATTCTGCTGTGTGACAGAGTAAATGAAAACCAATAGTTGAACCACAGTGGGTCAAGCGAAAGACAAATCATCAAGCCCCAACCCACTGGTTAAAGTTTTAAGAAGTGGCCGTCATTGATACCCGAACGGCTGTTGTGCAATTAAAGAGTGAAGCATAGCCATCAACAATGATTGGGTTGATAACAAGGCATGCAGTCTGCCGCATAATAACCAGGCTATAGCCATTTCTTTTATAACGGTTAATTGATTTTTTGAATTGCTCCGAAAAGTTAGATTTTCCCACAATTTTTCTAAATCTGTACTCTAAGTCAGTTTTCTACCAAGGAATCATGGTCACTTTGGGTCAAAAACTAAGTCACCAGGCCAAATCAAAGGAAAACCTTGTTCACATTTTTAAAGTAATCACCATGAATCTTTCTCAAAATATTTGTCTTGATGATTTCTAGGTCAAGCTTGAAACTGGGTCTGTTGAAGTAAAAAACAAGATCACCAGGCCAGATCAAAGGCAAACCTTGTTTACCCACTAGAGGTCACATTTTAAAGATATCACCATGAATCTTGCTCAGAATGTTTGTGGCGGGCCCCCGTAGCCTAGTGGATAAGAGAGTTGACTCTTAATCCATCAGGTTTCTCACCGCTGTGGTTCGAGCCTAGCTCGGGTCATATGTGGGAAAGCCAAGTTCTGCTTACGGATGGTCAGGTGGTTTTTCTCCAGGTACTCCGGTTTTCGCCCACCTTCGATGAACGATCGGTTCGATATAAGTGAAATATTCTTAAAACCCAAATCCAAAAAAAAAAAAAAAAAAAAAAAAAAAAAAATGTTTGTCTTGATGGTTTCTAAGTCAGGTTTTAAAACTGGGTCACTTTGGGTCAAAAACTAGGTCACCAGGCCAAATGAAAGGAAAACCTTGTTAACACTAAAGGTCACAGTTTCAAAGTAATCAAAGTCAAGTTCAAAACCAGGTCACTTGTGACCTATATTTCATGGTCCAGTGACTTTAAGTTTTTTCCATTTAGGTAGTTTCTCAGTAACTATTAGTCCTACAGTAGTGATACTTGCATGGCCTCTTGAATGCAGTCATCTATATTTGACTGACCTATATTTCACGGTCTACTTAAAGTTTTTGGTTTAGGTCATTTTCTCAGTAATTATTGGTCCTACAGCCGGTGATACTTGACACATGCATACATTATATCGTGACCTCTTGAGTGCAGTCATCCATATTTTGCCTTGACCTTTATTTCACAGTCCATTAGGCATGCTACATTGTCCTAGTTGTTAATATAAGCATCATGAATCTTGGTCAGAATGTTTGTCTTGATCATATCTAGGTCAGGTTCTCAAAGTGCTATGATACTCAAGTGAGTGTTACAGGGCCTTCATGAATACATAATGAGAAGGGTCTGCCAAGGTTCATACTCATCAGGGAAATGTCAGGGAAATTCATTTTTTATCAGTGTCAGGTAATTGTCAAGGAATTCTGTGATGTGTCAGGCACAAATGAAATTTTGCAAAAATGTCAGGGAAATGCCAGGGAATTTTACATATCAACCTGATGAAGCTAGGGTGTTTTGGCATGATGTATTTTGTTGCTAAATTCATAAAATTTACAGTTCTGATATTGTCAGGGAAGTTTGAATCTCACGTTGGGGAAATATCGAAAAAGTCAGGGAATTTATGTCAGTCCTAAATGTATGAACCCTGTCTACATAGTTTGCTTTTCTTCCAGCACTTCTTAGACACATTAGGCATAACTCCAGAGCAGGAGGGTGTTCATATAGATATTTTCCTTATTTCTCCATTTATTTTCCTAATTTCTCCTTACATACTTTGTGGGTGTACATTAACCCTTGTCCTGCTGAACCCGGATATACTCTGCCTTTGCAAACAGTGTAGATCCAGATCAGATGGCTTCTGAAGCCAACTGATCTGGATCTGCACTGTCTGCCATTCAGTTTGAGAATTGATGTCAATAATCTCGATCAAGACATCTTATTGGCTGACATTTAGAAGTGGGTGTGGCATCTTAAATTATTCAGCATGACAAGGGTTAATTAACAGCCTTGTTGTGTCACTTAACAATGAGTACCCACAGTATATGTTTTCATGAAGTAATAAAAATATCAGTGCCTTTGGTTGAAACATGTCTTACCTGGCATTATGGTTAGAAAGTATATTGTGAGTACTCATTAGAAGGGTCCAGTGATGAGGCACTTATGATGAGAAGCCACAACGTGTCTTTGTGGAAAAATAAGAAAACTATCGATATAAAAAATGATCCTTATCCGGAACTTCACTTTTGTCAGTGAATAATCTTCTCAGCATCAGAGTAGCCAATATTTCCAATTTAAAGCTAGATTTATCAAGATATATTGTGTCAATAAGAGTGATTGATTTTAAAGCTGGCTATAGTGCTAATGACATACACCTGCTAGTTCTTGGTGACTGCTGCTATTTATTTTCCCATTTGAAATCATTATAACAGGTAAGCTGTTGTTTTTACATAGCTCTAAATAGACCCTGATAGATTTAATGGCTCATCCAGCTTATTTCGTTTTCTTTTTGCAAAATTCTTAATGTAGAAGCACACCCCTCAGTGGATTTTAAGTATATCTCAGAATTAAGAATCTCATTGAATTATTGCAGTCAAAAGTGGCTTGGATTGTCTATCTAGCTTTTGTTTCCGTTCCCTTTCGTAACAATTTAATCCTCAGTCACGACTGCAACATACAGCATTTTAAGATGTGTTTTCTTATTATTTTTTCAGAGAAAATAAGTTGACATTTCATGTGAATTGACTGTAACAGAAAATTCACATGAAATACCAAGTCTTATTTTCCCTAAATAATAGACAAAATTAGAAAGTCATCTGCTACAATTTTGCTTTAAGGGTTGATTGACATATTTCCACATACATGTATTTCTAAAGTTTTACAACACTGCCTTTTACAACAGTGTGAAGCTGATTTTTATACCAAGACTAGAATTTTTGTTCTGAACTGTTTGCATCAGTCTTTCTTTGGTAATCCTATTACGAATTCTGCATAGCTCCAGACAAAAATGGGTATCGAGTTATATCATTTTTCTCATTTCTTAATTTTCGTGGAGAAATAAGAAAAATATCAGTACTTTTTGAAACACTGCCTCATCTGGCGCTAAGATTTTGTATGGTCAACTGATCCTTAATTGACTAAATTAACCCTTGTCCTACTGAGCCCGAATGTACCCTGCCTCTTTCATGGAGATTGATCATGAAATATTTTCTACGGTCATTCTCTCCCTTCCGCTGATTCAAGAAGGGCATTTGTCAGTTTCTGGCGAAAGAATGTGCACAATACTGGTTAACCGCTTAGAGGACTAAGCCTGCCCAGTGAACGTGTGGTTAGGTAAACTGACTGCGCTCGACGTGACCCCATTGGGTTGACTGGGCCGTAAAGCCTCAACACAAACAAACAAACATGTACCCTGCCTTTGCAAACAGTTTAGATCCAGATCAGTTGGCTTCTGAAGAAGCCAACTGATCTGGATCTGCACTGTTTGCAACTAAATTTATGAATTTATATCAACTGTCTGTTTCAAGTAATCTGATTGGCTAAAAATTAGAAGTAGGGGTGGCATCTTAATTTATTCAGCATGACAAGGGTTTAAATAAAACTTTGCAGCCTGTCACTCTGGTGTCTGCATCTTCAACTTTGCTCTCTTGGTGAAATTGCCATATTTACCCCAAATATTTGATTACTACAACTCCAGTTCATCTGACTAACTTAGAGATTGAAGCAGTAATTAAATGTATATTATAGTTATTCATTAACAGAGACTAAATTAGTATTTATTTAAAAGAAAACAACATGCTGATTTTATTTGATGCTTTTCTGATTTTAATATTTTGCAGTGACATGTTACAGTTGATGACATTTTGGAAAAGTTTTCCTGAAACAACAACAAAAAAACAAACAAAAAAAAAACTGACAAACTAAAAAATATTCTTAAACTATGGATTGCAAGTCAGTTAATTAATTTTGTGTACTGCTTTGTTTATTTTGCTTTCTGAACATGTCGAATTTATTGAAATTAGTTTGGCGTATCAAGAGTAATTGGTGTTCTTAGAAATACATCACGAAAACACGCCTATATAATGTTGACCCCCTTAAACCTCACTTTTATGTAGTAAAACTGGGGTTTACAGGGGTATACATTATTTTTCTTCTTTCTGCTCAAAACATAGATTGTGGGTACTCATTAGAACTGCCTCGTCAAGGCAGTTCTAATGAGTACCCACAATCTATGTTTTAGGCAAAAAATATGAAAAATATCCGATTTTTTTATCTGAAAATTTTCAGTTTTTGGAGGTGAAATTTTCTATATATATGAATAGGCGTGTTTTCGTAATGTAGAAACAGTTTCACCTTGGGGTGGTTCGGGTTGTGGCAGAGGCTGCGGTAAGAGTAAAAAGTCAAATTTTTCATACCATGCTTAGGGCAAGGCTAGGGACTGGAATGGGTCTTGAGGATGAGGTCATATTTCAGCTTTCCAGAACATGGTCATGCTTATTGAGTAGGGACTTTTTTTCCTTACATATTACATACATTTCTGCAAATTTTCTTGACGCTCATACATTTGTAGGCTCAAAGAATAAACACTAGGTACAGTGAACCCTTGTTACAACGACAGCATTTTGCCATTAAAATGAATTTTCTGTTATAATAAAGAAGCCTTAATGGACAGAATATTATGTAAGAAAACTCTTATTTTATTATTAGTTCCACATAGAACATATGTTTTGGATATTTGTTAGAATTACCTCAGTGAGGTGATTAATAAATATCCAAAACATATGTGGCTTGAAGTTTTAATGCAATATTCTTGCATAATTTCTCATTAACCATCACCTCTTGAGCAAAGGTTTTGTAACGTTCAAATTGTCATTATAATGAATTTTGTTGTTGTATCGAGTGTCGGTATATAGAGGGTTCACTGTACTTGCCTGATAGCAGTCCCCCCGAGAAGTCCAAAACCTGAAAGGGTAAGGAAGGTTATGTGATGTAAGAAGCTTCCGTGTCTTTGAACTGACTAACCCATATTTTTCACCAGGTCTTGCTGACCTCGGTGGCTCCATTTGAGGGGGTTGTCGGGAGTGGCAATGGTGTCGTGTATCTTACGTCACCGGGGCGTCCAACTGAAATTGGCTTACAGTTGGGCAAGGCCTGCTATCCTTGTAGCAGGTAAGGGTAGAGGGAGAATGTTTTTATTTCTTCTGTTTCTTCACTTTCATTCCTGTTCCTATTTCTTCCCTAATCGTCTCTTTCATCTCCTCTACTATCTCTTCTATCTCTTTTCTCCCTTTCTCTGGGAGACGACACAAAATGACCCACAAGGGTTGACGTGTCGTTAAACCCCAACACAATCAAATGGCTCCATTTGATGTGCCTCCAACTGGTGATCAGGAGGTTGCAGGTTCGATCCCCGCTGGGTCGGAGATTGATCATGAAATATTTTCTATGGTCCCTTCTGCTGTTTCAAGAAAGGCAGTTGTCAGTTTCTGGCGAAAGAATGTACACAATACTGGTTAACTGCTTAGAGGACTAAGCCTGCCCAGTAAAAGCATGGTTAGGTAAACTGACTGCACTTGACATGACACCACTGGGTTGACTGGGCAGTAAAACCTCAACCCAAATAAACAAACAATTCACCAGGTCTTGTCTGGTGTAAAAGCAATATGCACTCCAAATGACTTCCTAGTTCCATTTTCAAAGCAACCCCTTAATACGTACAATTTTTTATCCATATCTACTGCAGAACTGCTGAATTATACATTAACCCATTAAACAGTGTTAAAGACCGAATAATCTCTCCCACACTATATATTGGAAGAGTCCATTTTCAATTTTAGGTATGTCAGGTTATATAGATATTCCTAAAAAAAAATGGCTTAACTGTTTACAAACAGTGGAGACCCTGATCAGACGCCGCATTCTGTGGCATCTGATCTGGGTCTGCACTGTTTGCCAGTTACCCGTTCAGGGGACTCCAGTATTCAATGGGATAACCATTTTGACCATTTCTGGCATCAAAACATGACAAAAAGTCTGCGGGCATAAATTCTGGAACACATTCATATAGAGCCATAACTGTTGTTCTGTGAGATTTAATACCAAGGCCATGACCTGCGGCATATCAAGTTCACCAGGATGAACAGTAGATCAAGTTTTCACTGAAATGTTTGCCCTGGGGAGGCTCAGCACAGAAAGAAATAAGGGGATTTACGGTAAATGTCCTAAAATTTCGAACACTATTCCATACTATTCTGCACTGTTTGTATATGCCATTTTGTCAGTCTGATGTTCGAAGTTTTAGGACATTTACCATACAAATACAAATGGCAATTTTCTCTGTGGAAAATAAGAAATATGTTATTCATTTTTTGTCTGTTCATATTGTCTCAAGTGTACTAACCCATAAAGCACTAGTTAGCAATACTGATAGCAGCAGACACCATTCAAATTTTTTTTAAATGTTGTCTGCTACAATTTAGAATGGCACTTTAGCACTTTAAGTGTAAAATTAGGCATATTTGTATAATGAGAGAATTACGATCTTATTACAGGTGGTCAGGCAGTGTTTAACACTGAAGCAGCAGAAGCCCCTTCACCACTTGCAGACGCTGTCTCCAAACTTGTTCACGAGAAACTCTCCGAGCTCACTGATGGCCTGAAGAGTCAGTATGCGAGAAGACGAGTATTGGCAGGACTAGTCATGACCCAGGGAGAAGAAACTGATACTGCCAAAGTTATCTGTGTTGCGACTGGAACCAAATGTATCAACGGTGAATATCTCAGCGATAAAGGAACATCTGTCAATGATTTCCATGCAGAAATCCTCGTGCGTCGCTCACTTCTAAGATTCCTTTACTCCCAGCTTGATTTGATTGCCTCTGGCAACCCAGCAACGGCCGATCAGTCAGTATTTGCAAGAAGAGAAATAGGGAAAGGTTACAAGCTCAAGGATGGTATAAAGTTCCATTTGTATATTAGCACAGCCCCATGTGGGGATTCCAGAATATTTTCCCCTCACGAGACGGAAGACGAGAACGAGTCTGGTGACAAACATCCGAATCGCAAGGCTCGTGGGAAGCTAAGGACAAAGATAGAGTCTGGAGAAGGGACGATTCCAGTGAAAACATCTGAGGGAATACAGACCTGGGATGGTGTTATGCATGGCGAGAGGCTGCTTACCATGTCCTGCAGTGATAAGATAGCTCGCTGGAATATACTTGGAATTCAGGGTAAGGCTTTGTGGTGGACCTTGGGGTGTGTGTGTTTGGGGGTGGAGGGGGGGGGGGGGTGTTGGAGTAGGGGATTTGGGGTTGGTTCTGAAGAAAAACAGCTGTTTCTGAAGAAACTGAGCTAAGTAAGGACCGTAAAACCTCAACACAAACAAATAAAGTAGGTATTCAGAGAAAAAAGCTTTTTGTAACACATGCTAGCCATTAAAAATGACCAAGGCAATTTTATAATGAATATTTGAATAGCCACATTGAGGATTCAAACAAGTATTGACAGTGTATGTTCATGAAGAAAAAATATAGATTGACTAAACTGACCAGTTAGGTTAAGCTTAACAGTTAAGTGGCTGATGGCACAAGACATAGTCTTTTGATTTTGCCCACCAAGTTGAAGATAAATGCAGAGACATAGCTTAACTCAAAATATCCACATTTTCTTCGGAAAGCATGGGGATAATATTGCAGTTCCATCCTGTTAACTTCTAGAGGGTTGCATGGATGTCAATCAAATTCAGCTGGCCTCGGTGGCTTGGATGCGGGTATGTCTGGTGATCAGGAGGTTGCGGGTTCAACCCCTGCTTGTTTGGCAACATTCTTTTGTCGAAATTTGATCATGAAATATTGTCTGTGGTCATTCTCTCCCTTCCGCTGATTCAGGAAGGGCAGTTGTCAGTTTCTGGGGAAAGAATGTGCACAATACTGATTAACTGTTTAGAGGACTAAGCCTGCCCAGTAAAATTGTGGTTAGGTAAACTGACAGCGCTCGACATGATCCTATTGGGTTGATTGGGCCGTAAAACCTCAACATAAACAAAAAAGTTCATCCCAATTTATTGTGTGGCTTTCCTGTGTGCTAGGCTTTCAAAACAGCATATAGATTTTATGCCTTGATCCCTGCATCCTTGACCAGGGTGGAATAGTAAATCGCATCCATAGCTTATCTTCTCCAACAAGACTGGATGGCATTTGAAAACTGTTGTATGTCTTTCTTGTGCTAAAATCTTGCATCACCATATTAATTCCTAACCATGCCATTGGGGTGGTGGGGTCTGAGGTTAAAGTCAGGAAAGCATGGGGTTTAGGGATGGTGCCCTATCAACTGTAGCATTAATCTCTTCATCCCTACAGACTAATACAAATACCTTTGCAAACAGTGCAGATCCAGATGAGATGCCTTGTAATGAGCTGTTTCATCTGGATCTACACTTTGCCATTGTATCAGTGATTTTTGATTGAACCCCCTATTTGCAACAATGGCTGTGTCCAAATTCAGAGATGGTATTTTAGAAACTTAGTGGCAAAAGGATTAAAATGTTGGATGGAAATGTTGTAATTGTAATTTTTTACCACCAATGTGGGTACCAGAAACTGTTGATCAAATTAATTTTAATGAGAGAAATAAAAGGCAAGTATATTTTTTATGCCTGAGCTACAAAGTGGAGGAGGGCATATAGTTTTACCCTTCGTCATATGTATGCCTGTCTGTCCATCTGTCAGACATTATAGTATTTTTTGTGTCACTGCAACTCCTCCCACATTTCAAGGTAACAGTTTGACACATTCTAATGAATATAAATAGTAAATACAAAGGTCAAAGTGACATGTCAATTTGGTCAGTCTATAAAAAGAAATAACAACAAAAAAATTAACCCTGAAAGTGCCAAGCAAAATTTGTAGCAGAAGACATTTATTTTTATTTTTTTAATTATTCAAAGAAAACCAGTCTTGATATTTAATGTGAATCATCTGCCAAGCAGATGATTTATATGAAATATCAAAACTTGTTTTCTTTGAAAAATAAAAAAAAAATATTTCAAATTGTCATCTGCTGCAGTTGTGATTGGCGCTTTAAGGGTTAAATTGAAATAAAAATGCAAACGTCCTCCTGGTTGAGCAGTTAGTGCGGCTGACTTTGGATCACAAGGTCCTGGCTTTGACATAGTGCTTCATTTTAATCCATAAACTGCCAATCACAACAATTGTCGACTGCTTTGTCATCTGCTTGTGATTTTAAAAGTCTCTAGAACAGACTGATCTGTATCCACACTGTTTGCCTGATGCTGGTTTTCTTGGCATTTTAAGGGTTAAACAAAGCATAGAGCCTTTCATTATCATTGTTCATCGTCTTGATATGACTTGCATCCTTTTGAAGCCCGGTCTTGGTGGCTCAGTTGGATGCGCATCCAACTGATGATCAGGAGGTTGCGTGTGACCCCTGCCTGGTCGGCAACATTCTTTCATGGAGATGGATTATGAAATATTTTTTACGATCATTCTCTCCCTTCTGCTGATTCAAGAAGGGCAGTTGTCAGTTTCTGGCAAAAGAATGTACAAAATACTGGTTAACTGCTTTGAGGACTAAGCCTGCCCAGTAAAAGTGTTTTTAGATAAACTGACTGCCCTTGACATGACCCCATTGGGTTGAATGGGCCGTAAAACCTCAACACAAGCAAATACATATCCTGTTGGAAGAGACATAAAACACCTAATCATCATCAAATTTTAAGAAAGGTTTGAAGTCTTTGTATATACAAATTAAAATTCATAACTCTAGATGAGACTGTTTTTAAGCAAAAAAGCCTTGATATTTTCTTACCGTATTCGACCTAATTACCGCACTGTGCGCTTAGGTTTTTCAAAATTACTGGGAACACTCAGATGTGATAAAATATGTACCTATACAGGATACACTATAAAAAGATCAGAAAAGGACTTATTTGATGATGATTATGCGATTTTTTTCTGATTTTCTTTATAAAGGCATATGTTGTGGGTACTCATTTGAATTGCATCGACAAGTCGATGCAATTCAAATGAGAACCCACAACATATGCCTTTATAAAAAAGTAAATAAAAAGTACACTGGCTGTAATCTGAAGACTACGGAATTTCATGAGTGTGCGCTTATAGGGTATGTGCAGTAATTAG
Organism: Anodontia alba; assembly: GCA_964016985.1. Classification (NCBI taxonomy): domain Eukaryota; kingdom Metazoa; phylum Mollusca; class Bivalvia; order Lucinida; family Lucinidae; genus Anodontia; species Anodontia alba. The sequence goes on along the minus strand of OZ024831.1, from coordinate 10,402,003 downwards.
ATCGAATACGGTATTTCTCTACAAAAATATGTGTTGCAGGTACCCGTCAGAAGTACCATGTTTCTAATGAGTACCCATGACGAAGGCGTTTCTAATTATTTCAAACAGCATATGAACCAGTGCACGGCAAAACCTACAGTAAGACTTGTGCGACCAGCGAAGACTCAGATCAGCCTGCGCATTCGCACAGTCTGATCAGTCTTCACTAATTGCATATACCATCTACGTCGTCTGGGCTATCCAAAGAGGAGGAGAACCTTTGCCAGACTGGGTGGATGTACAGGCTGGTTTGAGTCTTTGCTGGTCCAACAGGTCTTACTGTAGGTTTTGTCGTGTGTAGGCTACTATGTTTTTGTGGAGAAATAAGAGAAATACTTATCTTGATACCACTCTTATTTTGAAATTTACATAGCTTGAGGGCCGGCCTCTGTGGCTCATTTGGATGCGCCGTCCGACTGGAGACCAGGAGGTCGTGGGTTCAACCCCCACTGAGGTCAGCAACATTCTTTCATGGAGATTGATCATGAAATATTTTCTACGGTCATTCTCTCCCTTCTGCTGATTCAAGAAGGGCAGTTGTCAGTTTCCAGCGAAAGAATGTGCACAATACTGGTTAACAGCTTAGAGAACTAAGCCTGCCCAGTAAACGTGTGGTTAGTAAACTGACGCACTCGACATGAACCCATTGGGTTGACTGGGCTGTGAAACCTCAACACAAACAAACAAACATAGCTCCAGATAAGATATCAGGAAAATATTTTTCTTATTTCTGCACTAAAACATATGTTGTGGGTACTCATTAGAAGCGCCTTATTGAGGCGCTTCTAATGAGTACCCACAATATATGTTTTTCGGAGAAATAAGGAAAATATCAATAATTTTTGGTTCACAAAAGCACCCTATCTGGAGCTATGTGCAGCTTATTTAGAGCTTTGTGAATAACTGAAGATGTTTTAGTATAATTTGAGCAAATTTTGACATTTCAGGTTCCCTTCTTTCTCAGTATGTTGAGCCAATCTACTTGAATAGCATCATCCTTGGTAGTCTTTACCACCGAGAGCATCTATCCAGGGCACTTTATGGTCGTTTGACGGGTGCAACAGGTTTTCCGCCTCCTTACGTCGCCACCCAGCCATTCTTGAGTGGTATCAGCAATCCAGAGTCACGACAGATTGGTAAAGCTCCAAACTTTGCCGTCAGTTGGTGTGTAGGAGACGCTGCTCTGGAAGTCATCAACACTACAACAGGAAAGACAGAAGCAGGCCCTGAATCACATCTGTGTAAGCGAGAGCTCTTCAAACGATACATGCAGCTCCAGGGCAAGCTGTCAAGTATCGTGGAGAAAAAGATGAAAACGAAAGTGTATCATGAGGCAAAAGAATTATGTGCAGAATACAAAAAGGCTAAAGAAGAGCTGGTAAAGCATTTCAATGAGAATGGTTATGGTCAGTGGGTTAAGAAACCAGTTGAACAAGATATGTTTACTGTAGAAGGGGAAGCCAGTTGATGTAACTAAGAGGCTGACTTTCTTACTTGGACCAGGTCTTAAGTCACTGTGGTCATCATCATCAGTTTTATCATTGACTTGATCAATTTTAAGCATTTTGTTGTCTGAACATTTTACTAGAGGATTTGAGAAAATTTAACTAGAGGATTTCACACACATCTGGTTGCTTCTGCAGTTGTAGACATCTGCCGAGAGTAAGGAAAAAGAAAAAGTTTTTGATTGCCACAGCTCATAACTCAATATAAAGACACCTTTTCAGTTGACGTGGTCCATATACATTATGAAAACATGCCTTTTCAAATATACTGAAAATTTTATCACCAAAAAATGAAAATTTTCGGAGAAAAAATCTGATATTTTTCATATTTCTGAAAAAATCTGATATTTTTCATATTTCTGCCATAAACATAGATTGTGGGTACTTGTTAGAACTGCCTCGAAGGGGCAGTTCTAACGAGTACCCACAATCTATGTTTTTGAGGAGAGTTTTACCTTTGATTTATTTCCTTGTACCTTTATGTTTTTCTAATACAGGCAGTTAAAGTAGTATAAACAAGTACTAAAGACCCATTTCAATCCAGAAAATATTTATAGTTGACACAACAATGACAGTCACTCAGGATTTTGACCCATTTTAGCCAGGAGAACCCCCCAAAAAGGGTAATTGGTAAACAGTGCAGACCAAATCAGATGCCACAGGACATGGCATTTGATCTGGGTCGCCACTGTTTGCATTAAAAATACAGGAATTTCTATTAAAAAAAATAGTAATGATAAAACTAAACGACATCCTGCTGTTTAACTGGTCCAAAGAGTTGTGATAGAAAAGTCCACTCAGCAAAAATGTTGAATCTTTCCAGATTTCTGAAAGTGTCAGAAGAGTTAGAGATTTGTAATTAACCCTTTCATCCCCAGTTTCTGAGATGGAGTCTTCCATATCTGATTTGGATACAGCCATTGTAGCAAATAGGGGTTTCAGTCGAAAATCAGTTGCAGAATGACAGTATAGGTCTTGATGAGAGCTCATTACGAGTTGTCTCATCTGGATCTGTACTGTCTTTCTTGTTGCAAATAGGGGTTTCAGTCATTGGTCTGTAAGGATTTTGAAAGGGTTAAAGAAAATTCTAATGATTTGCAAACTGCAAAAGCAACCAGTTGTTTTGTTTTAACTTAATATTGCTTTGTAGAAATTTTGTATAGAGATAACGTTAAGTGAATGTTTGTGAACAAAAAATCAGTCTTGAATATTTTACAGACACACAGAACACTTTACAGAGAGACCAATTCCACATCTATCTTGTTTGCAGTTGTAAAATCTCTTCACTTGTGTGTTTTGAAAGGACCGATTCAAGCAGACCCATCCATGGCATTGATTCTGATGTGCTGTATTAACACTAAATATTGGGACATACAGGTCTGAACTATCTGTGTAGATCCAGATCAGATGTCACAGACCACGGCATCTGACAAGGGTCTATATTGTTTGCCAACATCTAGCAGTTTTTTTCACATCAACAGGTAGTAATATGAACGTAACATTTTAGGATAAGTATGGTAAGGAGATAAGGAAACTGGCTATACTTTCAGGGAAGGAAATTATCAAAACTGTTTTGCCTCCCATCTGAAAATGGATTTACTGTAAAAGGAAAGAATTTGCTCCCCTTGGGAGCAAATTCTTTCCTTTTACAGTAAATCTCTTTTCAGGAGGGGTTGACTGGGCCGTAAAACCTCAACACAAACAAACAAACATCAGGAGGGGTTTGGTTTACAGGAAAACAAACAGGAAGTCACAAAAGTTTAAAAAAAAAAGGGGGGGGAAAATCTAAAGAGTACTTCCAGTTCCCTTAAGTTGTCCCATTATTTTGAATAAGTACGGTATTTACAGCTCCTGTAGTTCAGTGTTCCCAGATAAGGGGGTTTCACAACAGAAATTTATTATTTTTGCGCCAGTGCATGTTTAATGAGTACTCTTCTGAAATCACCTGAGGCAATTCTAGTGAGAACCCACAAGATATATTTTGTTGCAAAAATAACAAAAATTGCAATAGAATTACTGCCCTTTTTCTGGAGCCATTATTTTGCTTTTAATGTTTATTGGGAATGAAACCATGGCTACTATGGATAGAAAAAGAATTTGATATTTTTCTTACACAAAAAAACAGCAAGGGGATTCTATAGAGAACCAACAGCGTGTTTTCATGGAGAAGAAAAATAACTTTTTGGTTGAAAACAACAGGGCCCAGTTGTTCAAAGCTAACGACGTCGTTAGTTAACGATTCGTTAAAATTTACATCGAGTGATACGCAAATATTCTGAAATTTTCTGCTGAAAAAATATGAGTAGCTTTTGCAGTGCAAAAGCTACTCACATTTTTTCAGCAAAAAATATCAGAATATTGTATATTGAATCTGCTAAAACAGTTAACGCAATGACCCTTAATGAGCTCGTTAAGCTAACGACGCTTTGAACAACTGGGCCCAGAATTAAGTCCTTTTCTGTGTACACCCCTGCTGAATCAAGTTCTGTGTCTTCACCAATTTGTAGTGTTTTAGTATTGTTCATAAAGTGAATTTCATTATTGTCATTTTATTTAGATGTTTATTTGATACCTGTAGACTAGAAATTATTTCAGAGCTTACAAGTCCTCATCTGGCAATAGAAAATACCCAGATAATTTATGTCTTGCCATGAGAGAGAAATAGCAAGTCCTTTGTTTCTGTACCTAGGTCCAGATATGGTTGTACTGTAGCTCTCCGTGTGTTTTTGAGGTGCTTTTAACCCTTAAACTGCCAATCACAACAATTGTCATCTGCTTGTGATTTTAAAAGTCATTTTTGCAAACAGTGTGGACCCAGATCAGACTGCTCCTCAAGGAGCAGTCTGATCAGGGTCCACTCTGTTTTCCTGTATGCAAAAAGAGGTTTGAAAAGTTTGCAAGAATATTCGGCAGATGATATAATCAGATGACATTTTCAGATGCAAGTTTTCTTGGCATTTTAAGGGTTAATTATTACCCACAATTTGTTTCCATGAAGCAATAAGAAAAAAATACCTATTCTTATCTTGAAAAAAATGAACCTTGTGTTTTTTGTGGAGAAATAAAAAAAAAAAAAAAAAAAAAAAAAATTTGCCTGGACTCTCGTTTTATCTAGGGCTATCAAGGCCCAAATCCGCAAGCATTTAAAGTGTACCCTTAGTAGGCAGATATATATTTTACCACAAGTTTTCTGAGTAATTTTGAAAAACCTAAGTGCACAGTGCAGTACTTAGGTCGATACAGTATCCTAAATACTTGGACACTAGTTTTTCCTGAAATTCATTGTCAATCTACTTCTTGATGATTTATGCTATCATAGGTATTTCTGTCTGAATATTTAAGGTAAATTTGGTAGACAAGATCTGAACTTCACAAACCAAAATACCATATTCACCTGAAGTATTCAGACACACGCTGAGCAAACATTATAGACCAAGATAAGATACTGCAGAACCCAGTATCTGATCACAGACTGCACTATTCAGCCACTAATATTTTAGTTGCATTGCCAGATCTTGTTGCATACTTAATTTAGATTAAGCATGGTAAGGAGTTAAGGTGTCCGGATATTTTGGGTAGATATAGACTTCATAGCTCTTGATAAGATGCTTTTTTTCAATCCAAAATTGTTGATATTTTTCTTATTTCTCCACAAAAAACATATGTTGCGGGTACTCATTAGAAGTGCCTCAGTGAGGCACTTCTAATGAGTACCCACAACATATGTTTTTGTGGAGAAATAAGAAAAATATTTACTTTATACCCACTCTTATCTAGACCTATGTATAGTATTAGAGACTATGGATTTGCATTACTGCTCTCATGTAAGATAATAAGGACACTATTTTGTGAATTGCATTTTTTCTAATGTAAATATCCTAAAATGTTGAATGAAAGCTTGAGGCGGTTTACTAATATTTGGAGAAGGGAAGTTTCTTATTTTGCAGAGTTTTATAACTTCTCTTCTCAAATTGATTATTGCCCTGCATTGGTAAAGTTCAGCAATTAACTTGTTATTTTACAAAGGGAGGAAGTTAAATAACTTCCTTTTACAGAATCACTTACTTCCTTTTTCTTCGTGGTAAAATTAACTTTTGTGTCCCATAATACCATGTTCAACCTAATTACCGCACAGTGCGCTTAGGTTTTTCAAAAATGCTGGGAAAACTTGTGGTAAAATATGTACCTACCTATACTAAAGGTACACTTTAAAAAAAAAAAACAAAAAAAAACTGCGAAAGACTTATCAAATAATGCTTATGCGATGTTTTTGTAAGTTTTTTTTTTCTGATTTTCTTTATAAAAGCATATGTTGTGGGTATTCATTTGAATTGCATCGACAAGTTGATGCAATTCAAAAGGGTACCCACCACATATGCCTTTATAAAGACGAAGACAAAAATACACTGGCTGTAATCTGAAGACTACAGAATTGCTTGACTGCGCTTATAGGGGTATGTGCGGTAATTAGGTTGAATACAGTAGATATACCATCTGACTTTCTAGGAAATTAATCATATTTGTATGGCAATAATATGTAAGTCTGAATCCTTGGTATACAGATATACCTTGTGCACTGACCTGAGCCTTAACATCAGAAAAACCTACTTTCGGACATATGCACCCAGCGAAGATTCAGATCAGCCTGTGCATTCGCGCAGTCTCATCAGAATCTTTACTTGGTGCATTTTGGATAGCCAAAGATGCAAAGTGGAGGACAACAAAGACTATGATCAGGGCCCAGTTGTTCAAAGCGTCGTTAGCTTAACAAGCTCGTTAAGGGTCATTTCGTTAACTGTTTTAACCGATTCAATATACAATATTCTGATATTTTTTGCTGAAAAAATGTGAGTAGCTTTTGCACTGCAAAAGCTACTCACATTTTTTCAGCAAAATATTTCAGCATATTTGCGTATCATTCGATGTAAATTTTAACGAATCGTTAACTAACAATGTCATTAGTTTTGAACAACTGGGCCCAGATCGTGCAAATGCACTGGTTGATTTGTGTCTTTGTTGGGAGCACATGTTAGAAGGTACATTTTCTCATGTTGCTGCTCATCTTTATTTTTTAATGAAATTGTGAAATGTGGTTTTCCTAACTTCATGTATATACTGTTCATTATTGTTTAGTCACTTCATTGTCATTTCAAGAACCATGAAATAAATAGGGTCACCCTAAAAAAGTGCCTTGCTTGTACTTAAACAAGACCTTTTGAAAGATACATGTTGTTATCAAACTCAGTACTGAGACACACAGGCCTGAATAAACAATGGAGACCAGAATTAGATGCCGCAGTAGTTATGCGAGAAGGAATGTTTTAAATTTTAAACCGACATTGGTTACCATGGCAATCCATAGAATTGGAAGTATAAACTTGCTTAGAGGACTAAACCTGTCCAGGAACACTGTAGGTAAACTGACCAGCTCAATATGACCTTTATAGTGTTGACTGGGCAGTTACACCAACCAACCAACCAAAGTAAAATCTCTGTAGAGGTATACTATTGCTGTTCAGCACAAGTCAAAATCTTAAGTACATTGTATGTATATAAAAAGTTCAAAATCTTAAGTATGTATATAAAAGTACATGAAGCATAGAAAATTAATTTGCATTGATGGAGCAGTCTATTTACCCTAAATATAGGGACTCATTAACTACCATGCTTCTCCTAAAATTAGAACATTTCCACTTGACTGCCTGTTGATGTGTCTACAAATAGCCGGATGAGTGGCCAAACATGGCATTCTGTAGTGTTTGATCTTCAACAATTTGCTCAGGCTGTCTATCCCAAATACTAGGATTATTTTTCTTTGCATTTTGCATAAGACTGATGTGGCATTTCACAGCTGTCGTTTGTCTGCACAAATGATTCTGTTGAATGTGGGAAACCTAATTTCAAAAGCAAGAAGTCTGCCAGATGGCCATTTTGCACTTGCCAGCACCTTCTCCAAGACTGACTTTCAATGCTGGGTAAAACTTTCAGCAGCCAACATACTGAATTTTATTTTATTTTATTTTTTTTTTTTAATATTTATTTTTCCCAGAAAACAGGTTTTAATATTTCAGGAAGGCAATTTGCATGAATTCTCTAAACTGGAGACAATTTGCATGAAATGTCAAAACCCATTTTCTGGCAAAACTATCATCAATATGTTATCTGCTGTATTAGTCCGGAGAAAGGTTAAAGGCATCATACAAAGACCATACATACCTTCCAGAACAAAGTGGATGGTTATAGGTAAACTGGTGCTAAATGCTACTGCAGGGTTGACAAAAAAAAAAAAAAAAAAAATGGTCAAATCAGTGGACCATGAAATACAGGTCAAGGCCATAAAAGGTCCATCGTAAGAATGAAGTTTACACCAAGTTTGATGATTGTACGAGGGTCGTGTAAAAAGTTCTGTCACTAGTAGGCTTCCTTTGTTTTATCCCAGGTATATTTTAAAATGCTTCACTGCACTTGAATGGTGAGTTGAATAGCTAACGATACCCATTTATTTCATGCAAATTGCTTTCTAACTGACCAAGTTATTTCAAACTGAAATAGATGCAGTCATATACACTGATCAATTTACTTGTTACATTGGAACATGGACCAGAAGACTGAAATTCGTAGCTATATTAAATGCCGCATTAGGCTTAATATAGATTCAAAGCAGATATTTAATGAATTGTGTGGTATATATGGACCTCAGACCATTTCAATGCGCACAGTTTTTAGGTGGGTTAAAGCTTTTAAAATGGGGAAATTTTCTGTTGAAGATGATACCCGTCCTGGAAGGCCTAAAACCTCTGTTCCCAAGGCCAACATTGCTGCTGTAAAGATTGTGGTTGAACAGGATGCGCGATTGTCATAGCTAGTTGTACTGGCATATCAGAAGGCAGTGTGCAAACAATTCTGAAAAAGCGTTTGAACCTGAGAAAGGTTTGCGCTAGGTGGGTGCCTCATTTGCTCACTGAGGAGCAAAAGACACAAGGCCTTAAATGTGCCCGGGAATGTTTGAAAACGTACAAAGGCTGTAATAGTTGGGTTATTTCTAACTTGCTAACAGGTGATGAAACCTGGGTGCACATGTTTGAGCCACAAAGAGGGGCTGACAATAAGCATCTTTTTACTTGCCACAGGCGTATAATGCCCCGCTTGGCTGAGCTCTTGTTGGCTTCTGAAAAGGTGAAAGTTTTAAACCATCCACCTTATTCACCTGACCTTAGTCCCTGTGACTTCTTTTTATTTCCAAGGCTTAAGAAAATGCTTTCTGGAAATAAGCAGTGGAAGCGAAAAGATCAAAACCGCCCATGTATTGCCAAGAGAACCATAAGTTCGAAAAAGATTTATGCAATTTTCTTTAATTCAAGGCGGCCAGTCGTTCAAATGCCTTGTCCATCTAGTCATACAAGAATTCTGTACTGAAGAAAGTGAAAGAGTTTTACAATAAGAAACGACCAAGCAAAGGATGGTCAGGAGTCCACCTTTTACATGACAACGCCTCCTCTCATAAGTGTGAGGTTGTTAAGTTGTTTTTATACGCCCGTTTGAAAAACGGGACGTATTATGTTACGGGGTATGGTGTCCGTCCGTCCGTAAAGTTTTTCGTTTCAGGCTAACTCCTCCTACAGTTTACATCCGATCAAGCTGAAACTTGGTATATAGTTAAACCATGATGTGGCACAGCGCATATTGTTTCGGGGTTACAGTCCACCAAATGTTTGCAGAGTTATGCCCCTTAGAAAATTTCTGTACTTTTCATTTCCAGTTAACTCCTACATTTTACATCCAATCAAGCTGAAACTTCATATATAGTTAGACCATGATGTGGAGCAGCGCATATTGTTTCGAGGTTATAGTCCACTAAATATTAGCAGATTTATGCCCCTTTGAAAATTTCAGTTGACGTTTTGTTTCCGGCTAACTCCTACAGTTTACATCTGATCAAGCTGAAACTTGATTTGTAGTTAGACCATGATGTGGAGCAGCGCATATTATTTCGAGGTTACAGTCCACCAAATATTAGCAGAGTTATACCCTTTTGAAGATTTCTATTAATTTTTCGTTTTTCGTTTTCGTTCCTCCTACAGTTTACATCCAATCAAGCTGAAACTTCATATACAGTTAGACCATGATGTGGTGCAGTGCATATTGTTTCGTGGTTACAGTCCACCAAATATTAGCAGAGTTATGCCCCTTTGAAAATTTCAGTAAACTTTTCGTTTCCGGCTAAATCCTCCTACAGTTTACATCCTATCAAGCTGAAATTTTATTTGTAGTTAGACCATGATGTGGAGTAGCGCATATTGTTTCAAGGTACAGTCCACCAAATATTAGCAGTTAAACCCAGTTGAAAATTTCTATTAATTTTTTGTTTCCGGCTAAATCCTTCTATAGTTTAGATCCGATCAAGCTGAAACTTCATAAATAGTTACACGATGATGTGGAGCAGCACATATTATTTCGAGGTTACAGTGCACCAAATATTTGCAGATTTATGCCCCTTTGAAAATTTTTGTAATCTTTTCGCAGCATATTGTTTAGAGGTAATAGTGTGCAAATTTTATTTTATAATAGGTATATTTTTTGCAAATAACTAAAGTTTTGGTCATATGGGCAAGATATTGATTTTTTTTTCTTTTCTTCTTCTTTTATTAGATTTGCAAGGAAAGGTTGCCATTATTAAATCTTTATGAATACATAATTCTTTTTGGATTTTTTGTTTTAATACTCTTCTGATTTGGCTCCCTTGAAGAACAAAAATAAAATCAGAATTAAACAAGTAAAGGTTTACAAAAAAATTTCTTGCATTTTTTTTTTTTTTTTGGTTGTTTATTTTTGTTTTGTTATTGTTTGGTCCGATATTGAAGTATAGGAAAAACAAATCAGCCAAAGGCTCATATGAGCTTATAATATAGTCATGCTTCTTTGGTGTGTCCTCCGTCAGAAAGCACTTCTCCCTAGAAGCAGCAAATTTCTCCCTATTTTCCCGGGAGGGAGAAGTCACTTCTTCCTTAATTCCTGGGCCAGCTTGGTCGCTTAGGTTACAGTTCACCAAATATCAGCAGAGATATGCCCCAATGAAATTTTTTTTTTTTTGTAATTTCACTTACAGTTTATATCCGGAGCACTGAATTATACAGGAGCCAGTTTTTGTGCTACATCTTTTTACTTGCCACGGGCGTATAATGCCCCGCTTGGCGGAGCTCTTGTTGGCTTCTGAAAAGGTGAAAGTTTTAAACCATCCACCTTATTCACCTGACCTTAGTCCCTGTGACTTCTTTTTATTTCCAAGGCTCAAGAAAATGCTTTCTGGAAATAAGTATATGTCTAGAAGTTCTCTTGGCAGCGCTATTTATCAGTGTCTCCAACAGACACCAAAGAAGACTATTTATCTGCTTTTCGTGACTGGGTAAAAAGGTTACAAAAATGTGTTTCAGTAAAGGGGGAATACTTTGAAGGTTTGTAATAAAAATATGTTTGATAAAAAGTAGCACTGAAGTAATCCGAACCCAATGACAAAACTTTTTGCAGGACCCTCGTACACCTTCAAACCTTTACTATCCTAAGGGCAAATTCAGCTGATGACAAACTGATATTTTTTCTTATTTTCCCTAGAAGATAGGCTTTGACATTACATACTACACGTTTTCCTAAGGAGACAATTTACAGTTCGCATGAAATGTCAAACCTATTTTGTGGGGAAAATATTTTTAAAATGTCTAAATTTTTTACACAGCAGACTAAGTGTTAAGGGTGTTGAAAATGGAGCTAAATAATAGTTAATATAAAAACTGACAGTCAGTGAACCATGACCAGTCGAAATTTAAATCTTCCTCCTATATTGGAATCTACCGGTATGTGTTGAAATAAGTGTATGTAGAACAATCTCTCTACAACAGCCCTCTTGGGAAGGCACTATTGCAGGAATTACTTGCTTGCCAAGTGTGATGGCAAGTACCATTTTGAAATTCTTGCTATGACTCCGCTTGGGATTGACCCCAGTCTCCCGGTCACAAAGCAGACATTCTACCAATTGAGGCGCTTTGCCAGTTAACCTGTATCTAGAAAGATAAAACTACTATATAATAATTAATCAGAATTTAAATGAATTAAAATATTCAGAGGATGAGGTGCAGTATATTATACCCAATGTGCAATAAGAATACATTTTAGCTCCCCAAACAAGGTTTTCCAAACAAAATCTCCCATTAAAAGAAGTGAATATTGTGTTTACCCTAAATATTCAAACAGACACCCCTTTGCAAACCATGTGGACCCAGATCAAACTTATCAAAAAAGATGTGGTTTGATCAGGGTCTGCACTGTTTGCCTTTCCCTTGCACTCCAGACTCATAATCAAATAACACAGGTTAAATTTTAGGATATTTAGGGTAAATGGGGTACTTGTTAGAGCGGGTTGACAGAAATGGCCATCTTGTATGAAAATTTAAGATGCAGATGTATGACTTCAAAAATAGGCATTTGCTGGATTCCATGACTGCTACCATACATTTTTATGTTATTGTGTGCTTACTGATATGCAGTTCATCGGGTACTACTGTAAAATGCTTATATTTAGCAGTCACATTATTTTGGTGATCTAGGCAAAAACGACCAAAATAAAATTCTACCAGTATTCAACAAGAAATGTCAATAAGAACTGCTTATTAGCCCACCGTTCAGAAACCAAAACATAATGGAAAGTCTGACAGTATACCACATGAAAACAGTGTACACCCCACCAAACACTGCAAGGGGTATAATAAATACACCACAACCTCTTTATAACACTTTTGTTGCGGTCCATAGCATAAACCGTGTTAGTTAAACAACCGTGTTATATCCAAACAAAAATGTATAGATTATATTGAAAAATGACCATCTATGGTCATTATGCCCCGCCACCAAAAAAGTGGCGGGGTATTATGTTATACCTTCTGAAATTTTGAGTGTCCGTCCGTGCGTCAGCGCCCCCTTCATTCGTTTGCCCGCAACTCCTACAGTTTTAGGCCAATCCTTTTCAAACTTTACAGGCGCTTTTAGGATGGTCCCCGCCACCAAACAAGTGGCGGGGTATTATGTTATACCCTCTGAAATTTTGAGTGTCCGTCCGTCAGCGCCCCCACCATTCGTTTGCCCGCAACTCCTCCTACAGTTTTAGGCCAATCCTTTTCAAACTTTACAGGCGCTTTTAGGATGGTCTGAAAATATGCATATTGTTTTTTCAGAATCCTGAAAGCATTTTTTATCACATTTTTTGCATTTTTAACTTAGACTTTTTTCGAGCCCTAATACTACAGAAATGTATAGAGAGTATGTACCTTGTACGCGCAACTCCTCCTACAGTTTTAGGCTAATCCTTTTGAAACTTTACAGGCGCTTTTAGGATGGTCTGAAGATATGCATATTGTTTTTTCAGAATCCTGAAATTATTTTTTATTACATTTTTTGCATTTTTAACAGACTTTTTTCGAGCCATAATACTACAGAAATGTATAGGGAGTATGTACCTTGTACGCGCAACTCCTCCTACAGTTTCAGGCCAATCCTTTTGAAACTTTACTAACGCTTTTAGGATGGTCTGAAGATATGCATATTGTTTTATTCAGAATCCTGAAATTATTTTTTATCACTTTTTATTGCATTTTTAACTTAGACTTTTTTGTGTTTTCCCTTTGATTTCACATTTGATACATTTATGTCACTTGCTTGATACATTGCAGTGGCGGGGCATGGTGCATGGCTTGCAGTTTTATTTTTCAATATAATCTATGCATTTTTGGGATCCATCTTTGAACCGTGTTATATCCAAAACCATGTTATAATGAACCGTGGTATAAAGAGGTTGAAGTGTATGTAGTGTGGCATACATCTGAAAAAATGCACCAAAATTAAAATTCACATCAAACCTTTCGATCAAACTGCCAAATTTTGATGCTGCAGATTGTCATGCTCCATAAATTAAGATGCCGCGCCCACTTCTAATTTTCAGTCCGTCAGATTATTTGAGGTTGTTGATACAAATTCACATACTTAATGACAATGTAGATCAGATCAGTTTGCTTCTTCAGAAGTCAACTAATCTGGATGTACACTGTTTGCACAGACAGCATATCCGGGTTCAGCAGAACCAGGTTAACGTTTTACAGTATTCATTATTGTAGGAACTCCAAAACTTAATAAATCCATAATTTCAAAACAGAAACTGTTAAGTGGGACAGTTATATATGCTACTTCAGGTTTTCATGTTCAGTATTTGGCTTTACAGTTTTAACTTGCTTTGATTTACTCAAAAAATGTTTTGAAATTTAACAGACTCCATGTAGCATTCTTTGCATTACTAGAGCAGCAAATAAAGATTGCAGTAAACCGGAATTTTTAATCCAATCTCAAGGCAGAGACACAACTTTATTAGTACAGAATATCAGACAAAATTTAAAGAATATTGAAGTAATAGAGGTCTAAGCCTGGAACCATGTATATTTGTTCAAAAGGAATGAAATCTGAATACCGTAATTACCCTAAGTGTTGGGACAGATAGGCCTTTACAAATGTAGACCCAGATCAGATACCACAGAATATGGTGTCTGATAAGGGTCTACACTGCAATACATACAGTAATATTTTTAGACACAACTAAAGGTAGTAGAATGGACTATTTCAAATTTTAGGACAAGGATGGTAAGTAGAAGGTGCCCCAATACTCAGGTAAATGAAGTCCTGGGCCCAGTTGTTCAAAGCATCGTTAGCTTAACAAGCTCGTTAAGGGTCATTTCATTAACTGTTTTAGTGGATTCAATATAAATATTCTGATATTTTTTGCTGAAAAAATGTGAGTAGCTTTTGCACTGCAAAAGCTACTCACATTTTTTCAGCAAAAAATTTCAGCATATTTGTGTATCACTCGATGTAAATTTTAACGAATCGTTAACTAACGACGTCGTTAGCTTTGAACAACTGGGCCCTGAATGTTTAAAACCACAACACAAGGTACCTGATTTATTATATTTATTAGCCTATTAATATTAAAACACAAAACATCTTGCTCTTTAACAGTTAAATTCTGTTCGTATTTTATATACACATATAAGATTTAACACTTAGCACTCTGGGTAAAATTTTCAGCAGACGACATGTTGAAATATTTTTCTTATTTTTCCCAGAAAACCAGATTTGACTTCAAATTTGCAAATTATCTCCAATGGACATTTTGCATATTTTGTGAAATCCTATTTTCTGGGAAAATAAGAAAAATATCACCAATCTGTCGTCTGCTGAATTTGCCCAGAGAGTGGTAATGGTTAAACAATAGAAAGATACACATATACGCATGCAGTAATGTCGTCTGTCTAATATATCTAGTTATCCTGTTATCTACATATTTTGATGGAACTGCCCACAGATCTATGACAATTTGGTGCTTTACATCCTTTTCAACATTATTTAAGTTTGTTTGTTTTGAGGTTTTACGGCCCAGTCAACCCAATGGGGTCATGTCGAGCGTGGTCAGTTTACCTAACCACACGTTTACTGGGCAAGCTTAGTCCTCTAAGCGGTTAACCAGTATTGTGCACATTCTTTCGCCAGAAACTGACAACTGCCCTTCTTGAATCAGCGGAAGGGAGAGAATGACCGTAGAAAATATTTCATGATCAATCTCCACGAAAGAATGTACATTATTTAAGTCATACTGAGACTATGGAAGAGTGATAATGAAAGGCTCTGTGCAATGCAGTCATGAGTTGAAATGCCGCCTCCAGTAGGATCCAAACATGGGACCTCTTGATCCAAAGTCGGAAGCCCTAATCACTCCGCCACCCACAAGCTTTTGGATGGATTTCCTATAGATCACTGTTGTTAAACCTACAGTTAATCTTAAAAGTACCAGGCATAACAGTAGCATGTGACAAGTTTGGGATATTCTTTTTTTTCAGCAAAAATATGGCTTTATATTTCATGTAGCAGGAGCAAGGAATGCATACATATAAGGTAAAATCAAGAAGTTCTCAGCCCTACATTATACTAAGAAAGAATAAATTGAAATGAAACCTCAATCAGTTGATGATTTTATCTTATTCAACATCACTGGTAGAAAGAATAAAATGTCAAAGCTATTGATTTCAGTTGGAATTTGCTGCAAATAGGGATGGATGTGTTAAACTGAAAAAATGGACAAAGTTGTAGAGCAGTCATGAGGTTCTTTTGCAAGAAGGGCATATCCCCAAAGGAAATTCATTATGACTTCATTAAAACCCTTGGGGATGAGTCTCCTTCTTACAGCATGGTGAAGAAATGGGCTGCTGAATTTGGGAGAAGGAGAAGGAGCATGAAGGATTATGAATGGTCTGTACTACAGATGAAAATGTTGAGCTTGTGCAGAGTCTGATTATGAGTGACAGGAGAAGCCTGCGTGATATAGCTAGACAAATAGGCATAAATTCTGGGGCAGTTCAGTCTATCTTGACCGATATCTTAGGGATATCCAAGCTAGATGGGTCCCTAGAAAGTTGACCAAAGATCAGAAGAGCAGGCTTGATATTTCTGAATATCTCCTGTCTCTCTGAAGATGACTCTGAGGAATTTATGCGCCGAGTTGTGAACCAAGATGAGACCTGGGCCCATCACTGATCCTGAGGCCAAAATGTAGAATATGCAATGGAAGCACCCTGGCTCACCCCATCCTAAGAAATTTAAGAGTCTTCAGCAGGGAAGGTGATGGCCTCTATCTTTTGGGATATCATAGGGAATTATCTTTAATAAGGTCACACGATAAATGGTGCATATTATGCAGAAGATCTATGGCTGCTGTCAGAAGACTGTGAAGAAAAGAAGAGGAAAGTTGACTCGAGCTTGCAAGATAATGCACTAGCCCACAGCTCTCAAGTTAATATGGCTGCTGCGACTAAATGCAGCTTCGAGGTTCTTCCTTATCCACACCCCCACCTCCTACCCCATATTTTCTAGATTTAGCCCCTTTAGACTTCCAGCTGTTTCCAAATCTGAAAACCTTCGTGGTAGAGGTTTTGGAAGCAAAGAAGGCATCATAGATGCTGTTGATGAGTACTTTGGGGACCAGGAAGAAGGCTTCTATTCTGAAGGGATAAGCAAACTGGAACAGCGTTGGAAAAAGGGCAACGAGGCAAAAGGAGATTATATTGAGAAATAATGACAATTTCTGTTCTTGGTCATTCCCAAACTATAGGGGCTGAGAACTTTTCGATTGTCCCTCGTATTAAGACATATACTACTAATACACATGCACACAGACAAAGTAAGACTAGAAAATAACATAACACGATTATTGCACATTATGTTAACTCTTACAGCACAAATCAGAACTCCAGCAGACCACAGTCAGATTTTTTTTATTTTTCAGAGTAAATAAGATATTTCATGTGAACTGTCTGCTAATTCATATGAAATGTCTTATTTTCTCTGAAAAAAAAAGAATGTCATCTGCTGCAAATTTGCTTGTCACTATAAGGGTTAAATTTTGATGAACTCTAAATAGTATTAGCAGCAGTATACATATTGAAAAATCCCCCCCCATCCCAATCCAAAACGGGGCTTTGACATCATTAGAACTGTCTTGGGAGTAATTACTAAGACAATTTGCTTAAAAATCGTCACCTGAGAGCAAAAAGTCAGTAACTCCTTATATATTTTAATGGGAGCTACTGACTTTTTGCGCTCAGTAGACGAAATGTCAAGTTCTGTTTTCTGGACAGAAGAGGCCTAGGGGCTAAGACTCGCTCACCCTTGCATATCTGCACAAGCCATGCAATAAACTAAAAAGGCCAAATATCAATCCAGGATCATCATTTGAACTAACTTTGTAGATCTCCTGTCATTGATATTGTATACCAAAATTCAGCCTCTTAAGTAATCTTGGTCCTACAGAAGATTTTGTAGTGTTATTTATTTTTTATTTATTTTTTTTTTTATAATATATGGGCATGGCAGTCATCTTGGTTCATGGACCACCACTATATGAATAAACTCTCAATTTCTCTTTAACATAAGGCTCCACATGAAATTAGGTGAAAATTGGCCTGACAGTTTCAGAGAAGACGCTAAAAGATATAATTTTATACATGTATACAGCCCAAGGGCAGGGGCAGAAAAAATCTGGGGGCATCAAATTTTGATTGTAATGGAAGGGTTTTGCTACTTCGATCATATATTGTAAGTTTTAACCATTAGTCTTCAATACATTTGGAGAAAATGATTTTTCAATATTTTCCCCATAAAATGTACATGGATGAGGAAAGGAAATTTCACCGTGATGTAAAAAGATCAAGGGTCAACTTTGGATAACCATTTGAATAAACTTGGTATAATTCCCATCCTTGATGCTGTATTCCAATGTTCAGTCTTAATACTTTCTTGGTTGTGTAGAGGATTATTTATATGATTTATATCATATATGGGCCTGGTGGTTATCTTGGTCAATGGAGCATGACCACTCAAATAAACTCTCAAATCCCATTTCCTTAGAAGGCTTCACATGAAATCATGGAAGCAGTTCCACAGGAGTTGTTTAAAGATTCCATGATTTTATACATATATACTGCCCAGGGGCAGGGACAGATAATCCCAGGGGCTTCAAATTGTGATTATAACTGAAGGGTTCTTCTACTTTGCTCACACCTTGTGTTTCAACCATTAGTCTTTAATACATTTATAAAAAAACTTTTCAATATTTTCCCCATACGAATGCATAGATAAATACATTTGACCATTCTGCAAAATGGTCAAAGGTCAACCTAGGGCAATGATTTTAGCAAATTTGGTAGATCTCACATCGCCAATGCTAAATGCAAGGATTCGGCACCAAAACTTCCTTAGTTTTGGAGAAGATTTTTAAATGTTTTACCACATATGGGCATGTTGACCATCTTTGTTGATGGACAACAACCATATTAGCAGCCTTTCCTTCCCACAAACAAAGGAGGCTCCAAATTAAATTTGATAAAAATTGGCCTTGTGGAGTCAGAGAAGTCATCTGAAAATGTGAACAGACAGATGGTATGTGATCACTATAGCTCATCCTGAGCCTTTGGCACAGCTGAGCTAAAAATACAAAAAAAGAAAAAAAAAACTCATTTGCCATTTACCATATTTACCCGAAGTACTCAGACACTCCTGAGTAAACAATACAGATTCCACAGAATACGGCATCTGATCGGTGTCTACAGTAGCCATTTACCATTTATCTACAATCTTTTGTATGCATTAACAGGTAATAAAATGACTGTGGTAAGGAAATAAGGGTTTTGGAATAATTAAGGTAAATATGGTAATTAATTCACCGCCAGTGAGTAAAGATGTTGCTGAGCAACTTAAATCACTACACACTGGCAGTTAAAAAAACTGCCAGTGTGTAGTGATTTAAATTACTCAGCAACATCACATCCCAATAAATACATGTATACAAATTATAGTTTCACATAATGTGTGCATTAAAGCTATCCTACTGAATTTACGAATAGATCAGTCAAAATTTTAATTGTATTTTTCTTATTTCTCAACGAAAACATTTGTTATGGGTACTTGTGCCTTGCCAATGCACTTGTAATGAATACCTGCAACATATGTTTTAATGGAGAAATAAAAAAAATCAGAAAAAAGTGCCTTTTAATGAAGAAATAATAATTAAAAAAAATCAGGAAAAAAGTGCCTTTTAATGGAAAAATAATAATAATAATAAAAAATCAGAAAAAAGTGCATTTTAATGGAAAAATAATAATAATAATAAAAAAAAAAATCTGAAAAAAGTGCCTTTTAATGGAGAAATAATAAAAAAAAATTCTGAAAAAAGTGCCTTATCAGGAGCTATGTTAATCCACAAACACTTGATATGGGACTACACCATTTGCTTACAGTAGTCTCTTCAAATATCTAGGTTAGATACAATTGAAGAGCAGTTTAAACTGGATTTACACTCTTTGCACAAGCCTGCCCAAGTATTTAAGAGTTGTTAAGGAGGAGTATTTGATGATAATTATCCCCGCGCTTTTCGAAGAAAAAGCGAGGATATTCTTATAACCCCCATCTGACCGTCCATCCGTCCATTCATCCGTAATGTCACACCATTGTTCCTAGACCATTTATGCTAGAATCTTAAAAATTTCACAGGTGATAGCCCTATGAGGACTGGAGGAACGCATTTGGAATTTTGATGTACACAGAGATATGCGATGGCGCTGGTGCGGGGATATGTGATGGTGCGCAATCGACCTGCTCTAGTTCTGGGATAACTTTTTCCAGTTCTCCATAAAAACATATGTTGTGGCCAACTTGTGGGTACTAATTAGAAGTGCCTCAGTGAGATGCTTCTAATGAGTATCCAGAACATGTTTTTATGGAGAAATAAGAAAAATTATCCCAATATTATCACCAACTATTCCTTAACCCTTATCATGCTGAATTAATTTAGATGCCACGCCCACTTCTACTTTCCAGTCAATCAGATTACTTGATTCAGGTTGTTGATACAAATTCACATTCTAATTGACAAACAGTGCAGATCCAGATCAGTTGGCTTCTTCAGAAGCCAACTGATCTGGAGCTACACTGTTTGCAAAGACAGGGTACATCCAGGTTCAGCAGGGCTTGTGTTAACAACTCCTCTGATGGGTAAATAGATTACTTCCACTATACAGCTCTAAATTGTACAGCAGCCACTAAACAAATGCATATTAAGATATTCATAAATATGTAAAGTAAGAATATGAACAACACTGTGTTTCAGGTCTTGAAACCTGCATTATGTCATGATAAATGGTCATCTGAATCCTGACACCTTCTTTGAATCAGTGTAGCTAGTCTGAGTATTACATTTAACTCTTAACTCATTGTAGACTGAATGAACTCACCCACACTATATATTGGAAGAGTTCAATTTCAATTTTAGGTACACCCAGCTATGAGATTTAGATATTCCTAGAGAAAAATGTTTGCACTATTTGCAAACCATGGAGACCCTGATCAGATGCTGCATTCTGTGGTGCCTGATCTGGGTCTGCAATGTTTGCCAAATACCCTTTTAGGGGTCTCCAGACTACAATGGGTTAATGTGCTGATCACAACTGCAGCTGGGGAAATTTTGATTTTTCTGGTTTTTTTTTGTTTTTTTTTTCTTTGTTTGTTTTGATGTTTTTTTCCAAGAAAATAAAACTTGGCAGTTCATGTGAATCATCTGCTAGCTAAGCAGACAAGTCAGATGAAATATCATCTAATTTTCTCTTACAAGCTAGTAAGATGAATCACATATAATGTCAAGCCTTTTTCTTGTAATAAAAAAAAAATAAAAATGTCATCTGCTGCAGTTGTGATTAGTCTTTTAACCCATTGTAGTCTGGAGACCCCTAAAAGAGTAAATGGCAAACAATGCAAGCCCAGATCAGATGTCGCAGAATGTGGCTTCTGATCGAGTCTCAACTGTTTGCAAATAGTTCAACCAATTTTCTCTACGGGTATCTAAATCAAATAGCCTGACAAACCTAAAATCAAAATTAGAATCTTCCAATATATAGTGTAGGGGAGTTCATTCAGTCTACAATGGGTTAAGGTTTAAGAATAATGTGAGAACAAGTCATTTTCTTGGCTCTTCTGTCTTTTTATCATAGAAAATACATTTTCTATTTGATAAATTTCACCATAACTCATATAAGGAAATTCTACATTTTTTTGTTATAATTTCCTAAACCAATTTTCATTTTATTAACTGGTTTTGCTTGGTTTTGTGTCAGTTTCTCAATGTTTACATTGTCTTACACATGAAACAAATGTTTTATAAAATGCCAGGTCACAATTTTTTGTCAAACTAGCTTGGGACTGGGCAAGATAGTTTTGTTATTCAGAAGCATGTCAGAAAAAGAGCCAAGAAAAATATTTAGATTTTGCAGAATTCCCAAAACACCAAGCTTTGAAGGAAAAAAAAAATGATTATAATTATGCTTTTAGTCATTCTTTGCTGTCCTTCGCTGGCAAGTTGATATGCCATCCATAAACATGTCTGTCAAAACCACCGGAGAAAAGATTACACAGGCCAGTCTCATCTGCCCAATCCACCGAACACACCATCTTATTATGACCCTAAAAATAGATGGAAAACTCAATTTGTAGCCATAGCCCAAGACAAAATACTTTTTTTTTTGCATCCAAAAAGTAATGATGTTTTTCTTATTTCACCTAAAGAATATGTTGTGGTACTCACTAGGAACACGTCACTGAAATGCTTCTAATGTGTACCTACAACATATTTTCATGAAAAAATTGGGGAAGAAAATATTTACCTGAATACCCTTCTTATCTAGAGCTAGCTGTAACCATAGCTCCCATAGAAGTTGCTTTTTGTTTTCAACCAAATACTTATAGTTTTGTTTTCTGCATAAAAACATAGGCTATAAGACAGATTATTTCAACCAAAAAGTGTCATACAAAGTCACTTATAATGAACTAATCATTTGATGCAATGCAAAAGCAATGCTTAACCCTTGTCCTGTTGAATAAATTAAGATGCCACGCCCATTTCTAATTTTCAGCCAATCAGATGACTTGATCCAGATTGATAATAAATATTCATATTCTTAATGGCAAACAGTGCAGATCCAGATCAGTTGGCTTCTGAAGAAGCCAACTGATCTGGATCTACACTGTTTGCAAAGGCAGGACATATCTGGTTCAGCAGGACAAGGGTTAATGAGTATCCACAACAAGATTTTTTTTGGTGAGAAATAAGGAAACTATGTGCAGCTATCGAGATTCCATTTTACATTGTATGCAGAACAACATGTATGAGACTTGACATTCCATTCAAACAGTGTCTTTTGAAAATAGTTTAAATGGAATGGCAAGCCCTACATGTATACTTAAGGTAAATGGACACACCTGAAAAATGTTGGTCACCATTTTGCAAAGAGAGACACCTTTTGCTGATAGGAAGTTACCAACCTAGTATTTTTTACCATTCACATAGTACACCACAACCTCTTTACAATACGTTTGCTGGGATCCAAAGTATAAGCCATGTTCGCTAAACAACGGTGATGTATCCAAACAACTGATTGTGTTGGGGTTTAACGACACATCAACCCTTGTGGGTCATTTTGCGTCGTCTCCCACAGAAAGGGAGAAAAGAGATTGAAGAGATAGTAGAGGAGATGAAAGAGAGGAACAGGGAAGAAACAGGAACATTTTGATTGATTGAGTTGGATCATTTTGTGTCGTCTC
Organism: Anodontia alba; assembly: GCA_964016985.1. Lineage (NCBI taxonomy): Eukaryota > Metazoa > Mollusca > Bivalvia > Lucinida > Lucinidae > Anodontia > Anodontia alba. The sequence continues at coordinate 10,379,228 of OZ024831.1, read as the reverse complement.
CCAGAGAAAGGGAGAAAAGAGATAGTAGAAGAGATGAAAGAGAGGGACAGGGAAGAAAGAGGAACAGGAACAAAAGTGAAGAAACAAAAGAAATAAAACATTCTCCCCACTACCTTACCTGCTACAAGGATAGCAGGCCTTGCCCAACTGTAAGCCAATATCAGTTGGACACCCCGGTGACGTAAGATACATGACACCTTAGCCTCACCTGACCACCCCCTGAAAGAGGAACAGAAATGAGTGAAGAAACAGAAGAAATAAAAACATCCCCCCTCTACCCTTACCTGCTACAAGGATAGCAGGCCTTGCCCAACTGTAAGCCAGTATCAGCTGGACGTCCCGGTGACGTAAGATACACGACACCTTCGCACCACCCTGACAACCCCACTTTTGCTGACAGGAAATTACCACTAAGTATTTAAAACCACTCACATAGTACACCACTACCTCTTTATAATACATTTGCCGGGATCCAAAGTATAAGCTGTGTTAGCTAAACAACCATGATGTATCCAAACAAAATGTCTAGATTATATAGAAAAATGACTATAAATGGTAATTTTTCTATATAATCTATACATTTTTGTTTGGCTACAACACTTTTGGGGTCCATCTTTAAACTGTTTTATATCTGAACCTTCTTAAAATGGATTGCCTTATAAAGAGTTTCTAGTGTAATCATGGGAGCTATTCTTAAAAAGAATTCGCTCCCAGAAAGGTGAATATTTCCATGTCAAAGTTATTTCCCTTGAAAGTGTATGCACTCCCTTTAAGTTTAAACAACTATCACATCTGTCATGGTTTACTGTTTCACTTTGAGCACTGTAAATATTAATAAACAAAAATATTACTTACAATAGTATTACTTCTTGGTAGCCTTCCCAGTCTGTTGCCATTAATATCAAAGAGTCGAATATGTCTGTTGTCAAGCGGAATTGCTATTATGCTTTGGTTCGGTGACACTGACAACCTTCAGAAAATGGAAGAGTCTACAGTTTTAATACATTTAACTCCACTAAGATCATAGCTCCAGATAAAAAGGGGTTTCCACAAAATATTTTCTTATTTCTCCACAAAAACATATTTTGTGGTACTCATTAGAAGCGCCTTGGCGAGGCGCTTCTAATGAGTACCCACGAAGTATGTTTTTGTTGAAAAATAAAATATCAATACTTCTGAGTTGAAAAATTGCATTACAGTATCTGAAGCTATGCAAGAAGAATAGAAACCTTTGAAAACATTGAAGATCCAGATAAACTGTCATAAACCCTGTTACTCTAGATAAGGCGATCATTGTGGTGACAATCAAGGGCAATATTGCTTATCAAAATATCTTAGTGTGGCAATTCCCACAAATACCTCAAGATATGTTTTGGCGTAAAAATTAAAAAAAATATTTTCTAAAGCTCCCATTATATACAGTCAAACCTGTGTTAAACAAGCACCTAAGGGAAAGCTAAAACTTGATTGCTTAAGACAGGTGCTTGCTTAATACAGGTAAATTAACCCTTATTTTCCTTCTTTGGGTCTCAAAATTTGGTCTTTGAATAGAGATGACTGCTTAATACATGTGGCCTTTAATACAGGTTTGACTGTAAAGGTATGGAACCATGTCATCTAGATCTAAGCTGTTAGATGTTCTATGTTTGATTTTCGTCAAATTACCCTTTTTGAAACAATGGACTTGTCCAAATTCAAAGATGGAAGAGTTTATGTTAGATATTAAGGAATGACAGGGTTAATACCAAGAACCTACAGGCAGATTGTTTATCAATCATTTAGATACACTCAGTGATATATAATACAATATTCACTTCATGATATGATACACAAAGATATATCATTTACATTAAGGTGAAATGGTACATTTTCAGCTCAGGCAACTCTTGTGTCAAAATTGCATTGTCTCCCTTTTGAAAAAGGGGTCTGCTCTAAAAGGAAATAACTTGCTCCCCTTGGGAGAATTCTTTCCATTAGAGTAGACCCCTTTTCAGAAAGGAACTGATGTGCAGGTAGGAAAACAGAAAGCCATAAAAGTTTTCTCCCTTGTAAAAGAAAAATCTACCAAGTGTTCAAACTCGCTAAAACAAGTGGCATATCTAGCATACTTACCTATTTTAAACTAACAGCAGACTCATATTCTCCAGATCAGACTTGCACACTAAATACCCAGTGTGCAGCTACTGAACAGACCATCAGTTTTTAGCTTGCATGAACAACATCCACAGAGAGCTATTGTACTACTCTCAGCGTCAGCATTGGCAGCGGCATTGGTGTCCACAAATGTTAAAGTTTTGTTAAAGTTTTTAAGACCTCATTAAATCCTAACCTTATCACCAATTTGATTCTTCTTTGGTATGATTATACATATTAGTCCAAAATTTTGCACAGTACCATCCCCACCACCATATGTGTCAAGGTCAAGGTCACACACATATCATTTTCATGTTAAAATTTTATGTCAAAGTTTTCAGGACCTCATTATTTTTTTATTTGATTGACAAGTCCGAGTTCAAGTGAGGTATCCTGTCTGGTGACAGGTCTTGTTACTGAAGCTACTATGAATTTGTATGTTTTTATCCCAGACTTTCACACCTCATGCCTGTTACTCACCTATTTACTGGAGCATCAGTTCTTATTGTAGCAATAGGAGATCTCATATTCTTCAGATCCCACACTTTAACTGTCCTGTCATCACTTCCACTTACAACCTTCTCATGTCGAGCAAACATTGCTGATGTCACTTGTCTATAATATACAGGCAATATCATAAGAAAAGTTATTTTTACAACATGCGAATAGCCAAAGACCCCTGATCATCTGTGTAGAACAGGTTAAGGTCTCCACACACACACACACACACACACACACACACACACACACACACACACACACACACACACACACACACACACACACACACACACACACACACACACACACTAGTTATATTTGGGAAATGAACTACAAATAGTGACAAGAAAAGCATCTTAACTAGAGTCTGTGTCAGAAGCTTAATTTAATTAATCGTTATATCTATATTTACAAAAGAACACTGTTTTGTGGTTTGGTTTTGTTATTGTAGGAGCAGCAAATTATGTCCCAGTAATAGAACATTTCAAAATTTGCCTCTATAAGGTAAATAAAACATTTAAAAATATTTTCTGGTTGTTGCACCAATGTATCAGCAAAATGTTATTTTCTTTGTATTATGTATAATTTGTAAGATTTTTATTCAGAAATATGCACATTTTGAAGAAGAACTTGAAATACATATCCATAACAAGAAAAACGCCTAACGGCATTACGGACGGGTTTTTCAAAAAGGCAACGAAATGAGTTGTCTCTCTTGCATGTAACACACCTACTGGTCCTCCCCTTCATCCCTACCAAATATGAAAGCAATCCACAGAAGAAAAAAAGATAACATACAACTTTGAAAAAAAGGTTAACTAAAAGGTAAACCTCGGACAACGCACGACCGCCCGATGCCCGCCCGTCCTGACATAGCTATTTTAAAGGACAGATTTAAAAAAAAAAAAAAAAAAAAAACATTCAAAAAGTGGTGATTCAGACTAAATCGCTATAGACCTGAGATATGTTTTATTTTTTACCCCCTTTATACCTAATTCACCACCAACTGGTCTTTCCAAACAGTGTACACACAGATCAGTTTCTTTGTGCTGGGTTGAGTTCTACGGCCAGTCAACCCATTAGGATCATGTCGAGCACGGTCAGACACACAGATCAGATAGCACAGGATGCAGCATCTGATCATAGAATTCACTGTTTGCCATCAAACTGCACAGAAAACCTTATTATTGTAGAAGATCTATTTAAATATTAAATATTAGGTCAGCCAAACTTTTAAGAATTCACCAGGCACAGAGGCATGTACAAAGCTCAAAATAAGGCTTTTTTTTTTCAGTACAAAAGTGTGGATATTATTCTTATTTCTCCACACAAACATACATTGTGCTGCTCATTAGAAGATCACACTGAGGCTCTTCTAATGAGTATCCACAACGTATGTTTTCATGGAGAAATAAGAAAAAAAATGTTTGTTTCGATATTCTCTTTTCTAATGCTGAAACAAATGGATTAACGCATTTATATGTAGCATCCCATAAAAGGAACACTGGCAAAGTATAGACCCAGATCAGACATCATAAAAGTCAGCATCTGATCAGGGTCTACGCTGTTTCCTTTGAATTTCTATATCAAATCATAATAACCAAACACGCCTTCAATTGAACATGGATCTGCCCAAATAAGAAGGTAGAAGACTCCAGTAGGCATTAATGGGTTAAGTATGATGTAAAAGTAAACATACTGAGAGTGACCCTGGAATACTGTTACTGGCATATTTGCGTCACGGAAATCCCACAATCTAAATGTTGTATCTTTTGATGATGTCATTACAAGACTTTGTGATGGATGAGCTCTCACCTCTGTCAACTCTTGATCGTGACCTGAAAAACAACTTGTTAAAATAACAGACAAAGGATCATTTCTATATATGCAGTTCGGAGATAAATATATTTCGTTTTTTTGTTGTTGTTTTTTGTCTCGATATACATAAATTTTTCAAAGAAACATATGTTCAAGAGAAAATGGGTAAATTAGCATTAGAAAAGAGAGGAACCAAAAGCTACTCACATTTTTCCAGCAAAAATACGTGTGAATGAGATATTGTGCTTACTAGAACAGTTAACATTTTGACCACTAACGAGCTCGTTAAGCAAAAAATGCTCTGAACAACTAGGCCCTGATTTTTCACTGGGCATTCTTTGGATAGCCAAGGATCCGTGTCTCCTTCAACTGGATGCTGAAAATTTTAGTCAAACTGTGCAGATGTGCAGGCTGATATCATTTTTTGCTGGGGGCTCATGTCCAAAGGTACAGTTTCTCATGTTTTGGTCACAATATGCAAAATACAAATGCCCTGCACATCTGCATAGGCTGGCCTAGACAATTATTCTTCAATATCTGGGCCCAGCTGTTCAAAGCGTCGTTAGCTTAACAAGCTCATTAAGGGTCATTTCGTTAACTGTTTTAGCAGATTCAATATACAATATTCTGATATTTTTTGCTGAAAAAATGTGAGTAGCAAAAGCTACTCACATTTTTTCAGCATATCAGCATATTTGCGTATCACTTGATGTAAATTTAAACGAATCGTTAACTAACCACATCATTAGCTTTGAACAACTGGGCTCTGATATTTCAGCAAGCAAACAGTGAAATTTGTGATCAGACTGTGGGCAGATCTAGGCATTCAGTCTTTGCATATATAATAAGGCCCCTTACAACATGACATGGCCTTTGATATATTTACATCCCTTCTCATTTGGGGCTATTCTTCAAGGAAAGAATTGGCTTCCTCCATCTCAGTTACCAAAGCTTCTCACTTCCAATACAATTTAATGGTACAGCAAAAAAAACAAAAACAAGTTACTAGCTAAACAATAACAGCTGTGCCAGGAAAGCTTAGCTCCCCTTAATCACACTTTGCCTCTAAAAACTTTAATTAATACATAATTTTTTTCTGTGACCTTGACTTTGTGTGGGTTAGGATGGTATGGCATAAAACTTCAGACCAGTATGAACTAATTCCATCCAGAGGTTCAAGAGATAAACCAAAAACTTTAACCCCTTGTAGTCAGGAGACCCGTAAAAGGTAATTTGCAGACAGTGCAGACCCAGATCAAATGCCACAGAATGCGGCATCTGATCAGGGTCTCCACTGTTTGCAAACAGTTTAGCCATTTTTTTCTAGGAATATATAAATCTCATAGCCATGAAATTGGACTCTTCCAATATATAGTGTGGCAGAGTCTATTCAGTATACAATGGGTTAACCAATGTTGACACCACTGCCAGTGTCAATGCCATGGTGACTGCTATAGCTCTATCTGTACTTTTATACAGGTGAGGTAAAAGCTAGGTTTCACAGTAAAACATTTGAAACTTACCAGTTAAAGCTGAAATTTTGGTCCCAGTTTCTGCATCAAATAAGATGGCTGATCTATCCCATGATGCGGTTACCAGTCTGTCACCAGTGAATAGCCAATCAGCTGAGATTACAACATTATGGTGACCAATCAGCTCACGGGAGGCTGCTCTCACTACTGCCTTCTCCTGTGGGTCTGGCATTTCTGAAAATATAAAAGCAAAAGCATGAACTCTATTTATATATTTTTCCCACTGAATTACTGCAAAAAAACAACAAAAACTCTGGAAACACCCTGATTATTGCACAGTGACGGGCTGCATTTGTCTAATGTTGGAACTGATTTGTTTCTTTCTGATTTATGTTGCAGCATTCTGTCCTTTGACCTGGAATTATGGGACAAACAGTGTTTGTGTGGTGGAAAAATCTTGACGTGAGGCAGGAACAGTCTGCTGATTGCTGGGGGCTGCTTCACTGGAATAATTACATGTTGTTTTAATATGGCCTTCTTATTGGACTGTCATTTGGAGGTTTGATGATGCTAGCTATCAGATGTCGCCTCTTTCAAGGGTCAACACTGAGAGACTTGGCCTCCTTGATGGACTGTGGTTCAGAGGTCTATTCATGCTGTTTTGTCTGGTACCACGTGTTTCATGGGTTAAAGACTGAGAGGCCTGGCATAACCACTTCCACAAATTGGCATTGAGAGGTTTGCAGTTTGTTGCTGATGTAGGTGTATCCCTGAACGTTCAGCTGACCAGTAAGAGGCAATGTCCAAGTTTTTCCGTCTTTTATGACATAGTGACCACACTGCAACAACTATGTTTAATAAGTTGTTGGACATATTCCGAATAAATTGTGCTAATTAAGAATGTTGTTCATAATTTCGCTATCTTGAAAAAAATAATCCTCCATGTACTAGAACAGGATACAGTGAAACTTCAATGGCTCAAACATCTTTGAAATCATGGAAATCTATTCTAGACATGGGTATTTTAAACCTCTAAGCATTAATCATGGTGCCAGGTCAGGAAGCAAATGGGGACAGTTTAGGGATTTCGAACTTCTATAAAAAAAAAAAAAAAAAATAATGGTATGTTGAGTGTACTCATTGCTATGATGATACAATTCAAATGAGTACCCACAACATACATTTTCATGATTAAATAAGAAAATTTTCCTAAATATCCCAAAATACATGTATTTGTTTTCTTGAGCTGTCCGAAGAATTTCCTACAGACTAAAAACTAGTTTGAATCAGCAATGGTAAACAAGCCATCGGTGTTCCCGTCATCAAAGTATTACAGCACATGGACACTGAATGAAATTAAAGCCCCAGGTTTTTTTTTCAGACACAGGATTGGATACACTGATGTATAAGCTGGTCTGGACTGGACCCAGTCATTCACATCCTTCTTGTAAATTTTTTAATTTCTTATGTACACACTATAAATACTCAAAATATTTGAATATTCAGATACTTAAATAACACCAAATTTTACATAACATATTAAACAAAATTTGATTACATGATGATGCGTCTAAAAAGCACTGGCAGAATAGCAAACCATGTAGACAGTGATAAAACTGATCAATTACAACTGTCCAAATATTAACCCTTGTCCTGCTGAATAAATTAAGATACCACGCCCATTTCTAATTTTCAGCCAATCAGATTACCTGATCCAGATTGTTGATATAAATTCACATACTTATTGGCAAACAGTGCAGATCCAGATCAGTTGGCTTCTTCAGAAGCCAAATGATCTAGATCTACACTGTTTGCAAATACAGGGTATATCCAGGTTCAGCAGGACAAGGATTAAGGGTACATATGATAACATTATTGCTGAAATATGCTTGTCAATTTCCTTGGAACTGGGATTCTGCACTACTTTTTAATACTTAGTTTGTTGGGTAAAATTTTCTGCAGTCAATAAAATAAAATGAAATAGTTTCCTTATTTTTCCCAGAAAACTGGTTTGGCATTCATGTAAATTGTCTCAATTGGAGACAACTGGCATGAGTTGTCAAATCCTGCTTTCTGGGAAAAATGAGATAAATATCATTAATTTGTCATCTGCTTAATTTGCCCAGATAGTTGTAATGGTTAACACATGAAGAAGCAATAATCTGCAGAGACAATTTTAAAATATTTTCCTTCTATAGATTTCTGTAAACAGTACTTGTTATATCATCTGTCTTTTTGTAGCAGCCTGAGTAAAACATTATTAATTATTTGGATTCTTCAGTGGAGATACAGGTCATATTCCCAGCCTAAAGACATGTTCATCTGAGCCATTAAGAAAAAATCAGAACACACATCTCTTGCAGGGAATAGGAGCTCATGTCCTCTACCAAGAGTCAAAATAATATATTTGTTAAAATAACAATTTGTTTTTGAAAGTTTTGGTAAGTTATTTGCCAAAGTGTTAGCAATCACTGACTGGAAATGGCACCAAAAAGTATGCAACGCCATTAAAATTCTTGTAATGGCTCGGCACATCAATGCTTACTTCACTTTTTCCAGGCTTTTACTGCTCTTCATTGGTGTAAGTATAAGTGATGCTGGATGAAATAATGATCTAAAATGGCTTTTAGGAGGACTTGGAAGCAGTTCAGGTTTGTTCTAAATTCACACAAACTGATAAAATAGCTTGAAATAAAAGAAATTTTTTTTTTTTTTTTTTTTTTTTTTTTGCTGTAGCTAGTCACAGATGCAGTGAGAAATAAAAATGGCTGCCACTGCATTTTAATGACCCATGTACATAATATATGACTATGGTTTGTTATCCAATCTTTGTTATCCAATTGAATGCCTGTAAATTTCTTTGCAGTACAACAACAAAAAAAAAAAAAAACTGGGGTCATGTCAAGCGTGGTCAGTTTACCTAACCACACTTTTACTGGATGGGCTTAGTCCTCTAAGCGGTTAACCAGTATTGTGCACATTCCTGAATCAGCAGAAGGGAGAGAATGACTATAGAAACTATTTCATGATCAAATCTCCTCCAAAAGAATGTTGCCGACCTAACGGGGGTTGAACTCAGAACCTGATCACCAGTCAGCTGTGCATCCAACTGAGCCACCGAGGCCAGCATTTGCACAGTCTGCTCACATCTATGTTTGCTAATAGAATCTTTAAAGCCCATTCATTAGGTAGACCCTGATCTGGGCCCATAATGATTTTCTATACGGAGCAGGTCACTAAAAGACTAGTAATATATTCCACCTACCATCTGCTGAAGCTTCTTTCTCGGAATTGTCGAGATCATCCTCTCCTGAAGATTGCTGTATAGAGAAACAGAAGGCAGTTAGTAAACTAGAATGGGTACACTTCAAAAGGAGATAGTTACGACCGAAAAGTGTTTATCTCCCATCTCACATGGTGCTACACTTAAAAGGACTTGATACACTGAGGATTTTAAGCCATTTTTACAAGGGAGATAACTTTTGTGACATATTGTTTGCTTTTCTGCACACAAATCCCTTTCTGAAAAGGAGTCTACTCTAAAAGGAAAGAATTTGCTCCCCTTAGGAGCAAATTCTTTCCTTTTAGAGTAGACCCCTATTCAGAAGGGACAATACATTTTGTCAGAGTTGTCTCCCCTGAAAGTGTATTCATTCCCCTTAATTCTTGACCACACTTCTTCTAGCACTTGAAGAAATCCATTTGATAACTTGATGATGTGTCTAAAACCTACTCACTGAAATGAAACCAGTGTAGGTCCTGATCAAAGGTCTACTCTGAGTATACACTGTTTGCAAAAGTATGTCTGTATGATTGAGATGAGGTTTTACAGCCCAGTCAACCCATTAGGGTCATGTTGAGTCAACCAGTTTACCTTTTTCCAGGGCAGGCTTAGTCCTCTAAGTGGTAACAAGAGCTGTCATAGGACAGCGTAGCTCGCCTGCTGGGTACATTTTATATTGTAACATTTTTATCATTAAGCCATATAATATAGGTCACACTGACCTAGATGTTTTTGTATGTAAATCATTTTGTCACATAGATATAATAATCCAGGTATGACAATTCTCCATGAAATAGTAATAAAAATTAAAGGCAAAATCACTGAAGCATGAAATATAGGTCACAATGACCTAGATATAGTAAGTGGTCATTCAATGGGTCACATGGAACTAATATCCCAGGTGTGACATTTATCCAACAAATAGTATTCAAGATATAAGGCAAAATCACTGAACCATGAAATATAGGTCACACCAACAGAGATATATTGACGTCAATAATCGGGTAACAAGGAACTAATATCCCAGGTGTGACATTTATCCAACAAATAGTATTCAAGATATAAGGCAAAATCACTGAACCACGAAATATAGGTCACAATGACCTAGATATAGTAAGTGGTCATTCATTGGGTCACATGGAAGTAATATCCCAGGTGTGACATTTATCCAACAAATAGTATTCAAGATATAAGGCAAAATCACTGGACCGTGAAATCTAGGTAACCTGGACCGTAAAATGTAGGTCACCATGACCTTCACTCTCTTACACTTAAACCGATGTCACATAGTTAGCTGGTGTATAACCAGTTGTGTCTATAACCTGTAGGCATATAAGATTTTACAAATGTGTCCTAGATTTTGACCCCTAGCCCCACTCCAAGGCCCACCCTGAGGTATGATCCCAGGGGTATGTTCCTTTGGAATCTCAGAAGACTCCTCCAGGTACCCAAATTCTAAATATGAATGCTCTATGAGGAGTGAAAGTCAAGATATAAGAATTTGAAAAACTTTAACACAGTATTACAAAGGTGTCCTAGATTCTGACCCCTAGCCCCACCCAGGGGCATGAACCCAGGGGTTTATTCTCTTGGAATCTCAGAAGACCCTCCAAGGTACCTAAGTTCCAAATTTGATGCCTCTGTGAGGAGTGACTGTTGAGATAAAAGCATTTGAAAAACTTTAACGCAGTGTGACGGGAACGGGAACGGGAACGCAAACGCAAACGAAAACGCAAACGCGGACGACCGGGGTGACTACAATAGCTCTCCTTGTACTTCGTACAGGCGAGCTAAAAACAGTACATCTGCCTGAATATTTAGGGTAAATAGTGTAAGAACCAGAATTCCGCGGAAGGCGACGTCGCACCTGCTTGGGCAAAAGTCACAGGAGCCACAATCAGAATGTGGTTATTAAATAAATTTTTGTTTTCATTCTTAGCAGTGCTTAGTTAGAAAAGTGACAAAAGTTAAGACAAGGATTATATGAAAAGCAGATGCACATCTTCAGACTATGGAGAAAACAAAGTTTCAAAAAGATAAAATTGTATGAGGAGTTGTGCTCACGAGGTACCCACTGTCTATATATTGAGGGTGAAAAATGACTAAGTTCACAAGGTGGAAAAAAATCTGAGGTTAAGAAAATGACAAAGTTAAAGTGGAAAAAGTGACAAAAATAAATTTAACAAGAGCTGTCGTAGGACAGCGAGCTCGCCTGCTGGGTACATTTTATATTGTAACATTTTTATTATTAAGCCATATAATATAGGTCACACTGACCTAGATGTATTTGTATGTAAATCATTTTGTCACATAGATATAATAATCCAGGTATGACAATTCTCCATGAAATAGTAATAAAAATAAAAGGCAAAATCAATGAAGCATGAAATATAGGTCACAATGACCTAGATCTAGTAAGTGGTCATTCATTGGGTCACATGGAACTAATATCCCAGGTGTGACATTTATCCAACAAATAGTATTCAAGATATAAGGCAAAATCACTGAACCATGAAATATAGGTCACACCAACAGAGATATATTTTGACGTCAATAATCGGGTCACAAGGAACTAATATCCCAGGTGTGACATTTATCCAACAAATAGTATTCAAGATATAAGGCAAAATCACTGAACCATGAAATATAGGTCACAATGACCTAGATATAGTAAGTGGTCATTCATTGGGTCACATGGAAGTAATATCCCAGGTGTGACATTTATCCAACAAATAGTATTCAAGATATAAGGCTAAATCACTGAACCATGAAATATAGGTCACACCAACAGAGATATATTTTGACTCAATAATCAGGTCACAAGGAACTAATATCCCAGGTGTGACATTTATCCAACAAATAGTATTCAAGATATAAGGCAAAATCACTGAACCATGAAATATAGGTCACACCAACAGAGATATATTTTGACGTCAATAATCGGGTCACAAGGAACTAATATCCCAGGTGTGACATTTATCCAACAAATAGTATTCAAGATATAAGGCAAAATCACTGAACCATGAAATATAGGTCACAATGACCTAGATATAGTAAGTGGTCATTCATTGGGTCACATGGAAGTAATATCCCAGGTGTGACAGTTATCCAACAAATAGTATTCAAGATATAAGGCAAAATCACTGGACCGTGAAATCTAGGTGACCTGGACCGTAAAATGTAGGTCACCATGACCTTCACTCTCTTACACTTAAACCGATGTCACATAGTTAGCTGGTGTATAACCAGTTGTGTCTATAACCTGTAGGCATATAAGATTTTACAAATGTGTCCTAGATTTTGACCCCTAGCCCCACTCCAAGGCCCACCCTGAGGTATGAACCCAGGGGTATGTTCTTTTGGAATCTCAGAAGACTCCTCCAGGTACCCAAATTCTAAATATGAATGCTCTATGAGGAGTGAAAGTCAAGATATAAGAATTTGAAAAACTTTAACACAGTATTACAAAGGTGTCCTAGATTCTGACCCCTAGCCCCACCCAGGGGCATGAACCCAGGGGTTTATTATCTTGGAATCTCAAAAGACCCTCCAAGGTACCTAAGTTCCAAATTTGATGCCTCTGTGAGGAGTGACTGTTGAGATATAAGCATTTGAAAAACTTTAACGCAGTGTGACGGGAACGGGAACGCAAACGAAAACGCAAACGTGGACGACCGGGGTGACTACAATAGCTCTCCTTGTACTTCGTACAGGCGAGCTAAAAATCATATCCAAACCACGTGCACTTCTGCAGACCTGGGAGAAAACATGTGCAAAGTTTCAAAAAGACCAGTTTAAAATTGTATGAGAAGTTGCAATCACATGGTACCTACTGTCTATACATATGAGGTCAGTAAATGACAAAGTTCAAAAAGAACAAAAAAGTAACAAAAAATATGGCCAGGATTACATGAAAAGCACATGCACATCTTCAGACTATGGAGAAAACATGTGCAAAGTTCCAAAAAGATTAGTATAAAATTGTATGAGGAGTTGTGCTCACGAGGTACCCACTGTCTATATATTGAGGGTGAAAAATGACTAAGTTCACAATGTGGAAAAAGTAAAAAAAATAATCTAACAATTACATCCAAATCAAATGCACATCCTCATACCATGAAGAAAACAGATGCAAAGTTTCTTAATAATTGGTACAAAACTGTAAGAATTGTGCTCACAAGAGGTACCAACTATTTATATATAAAGGGTGAAAAATGACTAAGTTCACAATGTGGAAAAAGTGACAAAAAATGTTCTAACAATTATACCCAAACCACATGTACATCCTCCTACCATGAAAAAAACACATGCAAAAATTCAAAATGATCGGTACAAAACTCTAAGAGGAGTTGCGCTCACAAGAGGTACCCATTGTCTATATATAAAGGGTGAAAAATTACTAAGTTCACAATGTGGAAAAAGTGACAAAAAATAATCTAACAATTATATCCAAACCACATACACATCTTCATACTATGAAGAAAACACATGCAAAGTTTCAAAATGATTGGTACAAAACTGTAAGAGGTGTTGCGCTCACAAGACACCCAGGGTAAATGTTGACGGAAAGACGAATGGAGGGACGGATGGAAACTTGCATGCCTAAGTCACCCATGCTAAAGCAGGTGCGACGAAAACAGGGTCTATGTGCTGTCAACAGGAAAAAGATAAGAAGTGAAGGACTTCTGATGGAAAGGTGTCATTAGGACATGTACAAACAACAGAAAGCCCTAGTATGCTTGCACACCCATGCTGTCTCATCACTCTTTGTTGACATGTTCTGAAGGATCCAATAATTTTGTCAGTAGACAGTAATGGCACTCATCAGATTGTTCACTGTACACTGTTCATATATTTATAAACCCATAAGGCATTTTTTATGCACAGCATGGCTCCTGTACTGTTTCAGTGATCTAACGCTAAAACACCAGGGTCCAGTTGTTCAAAGCATCGTTAGCTTAATGAGCTTGTTAGTGGTCAAAATGTTAATTGTTCTAGTAAGTACAATATCTAATTCACAGTGATTTTTGCTGAAAAACATGAGAAGCTTTTGCAAATGCAAAAGCTACTCACATTTTTTCAGCAAAAATATTAGTGTATATGCCATATTTAATGATCAAAGTTTTAATGATACGTTAACTAACAACATCGTTAGTTTTGAACAACTGGGCCCAGATTTGATGGTTTACATCCCTTTCAACATGGAAGGGTGATAGTGAAAGACTCTGTGCAATGAAGTGCTGTACAGTCAACAGCTGAATTCTGCTTTCAGCAGGATTTAAACCCGGGATCTTGTGTTCCAAAGTTGGAAAGCGTTAACCACTCAAACATTCTGATAACAGTCACAACAGAAGCAGACAAGGTTTCGAATACATAGAAAACAAGACATGACATTTCATGGGAATCATATGCACAGTTGATTCTTCATAATATAAAATGTCAAGCAAAATATTTTAGCCCTTAGACTGCTAAGAAAAACTGAAAAAAAAAAAAAAAAAAAAAAAAAAAAAGCATTCTAATTTTTTTTTAATTATTATTTTTTCAATGACTTGGCATTTCATGTGAATTGTTTGCCTAGCAGATGATTCATATGAAATACCAAGCCTTATTTTCTCTGAATTATACAAAAAGAAAAAAGACAAAAAAAAAAAAAAAAAAAAATCAAAAAAAAAAAAAAAAAAAAATAATCAAAAATGTCATCTGCTGCACCTGTGATTGGTGCTTTAAGGGTTAATAGATTTTTGGAACAACTATGATAAGGGTAAATGTCCTAAAATTTCGTACACCAAAGTTGCCATTAAAATGGCATACGCAAACAGTGAAGCCCCATATCAGACAGCTCCTGAAGGAGCAGCCTGATCAGGGTCTACACTGTTTGCCATTCCACTTAGTATTTTAAGAAATACTGCATTAAAAGCAGAATTTATGCAAAAAAGGTTTGGAATATAGTGTTCAAAATTTTAGGACATTTACCATAGACGGTATACTTACAACACTGTCATGAGATTGCAAGCTAACTTTTGGACACCATATATGTGCTGTCTCATCACCAGATGTGGTCACAACCAAATCCTGCACCGGATTAAATCGGATGGCATTCACTGATCCTTGATGTCCAGTATACTGTAAAGCACATTTCCCCGTCTCAATGTTCCAGATTCTTGCTGTGTGGTCTGTGAAGAAGATGGAGACAGAAATGAGGCAGACAAATATATAAATTCCATTTTTTCCAGGACACTGTTTTTGGAGTTTTCATGTTTTCTACTTTTGAAAATGGAACCGCATGTATTTTAAACATTTAAGATAAATTTGATCTACATCCATTTCAAGTAGGTATTCTACAAGACCATGTTGTGAAAACTTGTTACACCCCAACCCCTCCCTGCTCCTGCCCATATGGCTCAAACCAATATGTTCATGCACAGCCACATATGTATACTAAACATACATCCAAGTCTCAAGTTCACATCCCTTAACAGTCTAGAATGATTCAGATTGTTGTTCTGTTCCTGTAAATTGTTTTGCCATTTCACTGTTGGCTATGGTCTCTGTGTAGTAATTATTTCTAGATACTTTCTCTAGCTACTTATAAACCTTGTACTATTAAAACATTTGGTCACATGCATAGAGGTATGGAACACATTTTATGCATAAAATCAATAAAAAATGTAACAATTAGCAACTTGCATAACAGTTTTGTCTACAGATACTATAATAGTCTTTTTATACTGATTAAAAGTTCATAGTTCCAGGTAATGCACTTTTTTTAACCAAAATACACTGATACTTTTCTTATTTCTCCACAAAAATGTATGTTGTGGGTACTCATTAGAAGTGTACCCACAACATATGTTTTTGTGGAGAAATGACAAAATATTTACCTCTTTTATCTGGAGCTATGGAAGTCTACGAATAATTGTGTATTTTGGAGACTAAATCCTTCGTTCATTATTTCTGAGTTACCTGTCAGTAGTCTTAAATCAATACATGATACATTTTCTTGTAAAAATATGTGCCTTTCTACTTCCTCTTATAATATTTTTTCTTTCTTCTGTATAACTTTTGCATTAAAAATGTAGTGTTTTATATCTTCCTTTTCTTGTTTAAAGTTATAATTCTAGGCCCAGTTGTTCAAAGCGTCGTGAGCTTAACGAGCTCGTTAAGCGTCATTTCTTTAACTGTTTTAGCGGATTACATATACAATATTCGGATATAGCAAAAGCTACTCACATTTTTCAGCAAAATATTTCAGCATATTTGCGTATCACTCGATGTAAATTTTAACAAATCGTTAACTAACGATGTTGTTAGCTTTGAAAAACTGGGCCCTGATTTGCATTTTTTTACTACTTGAAACAGCATCAATTACAAACACACCGATGGATAGTTATGCAGAATAATCCCTCGCATTTGTGTCAGAAAGTGCTGGAATGAACATGCCTTGTGCTCATCTTACTTGTGCATCAAGATGGAATTACTAACACCTGTAAATGTTTCCTTCTCCTTTGAAAAATAGTGATAAAACCTCCGGGATAAACATGATACCTTGATAAGAATAAAGTTAGTATTGTTTATTCTATTAAAAAAGAAAAAAAATACAAAAGAACCATTACCTGCAGAGGCTGACCCTACAAAATGTGGATCAACTTTGGATATTTTAACTTCCCAAACACCATCTTTATGGCCATGGAAACTTCTGACAGCAGAATATGCCTGTGTGGTTTGTCGGAAACTTGACACAATCTTACTGGTAGAAGCTTTGTATGTTGTTTTTATCTTCTGGGAAATATGACTGGCAGCTGAGAAGTAAATCATAGGAAACATGAAGGTCAAAACAGTCCTAGAAAAAAAAATGCTTAACCCATAGCATGTTGGGTAAAATTTATCCAAATATCCAATTTGGCTGACTTTTCGATACATGAAGTTGTAACTACATGGAAAACTTCTAAAATATCTAATTATCCCTCGTGTCATGTGCAGCAATTTTCTGTTTGAATTGTTTCAAACGTCCTTGAGATACCCATTGCATAACATGAAAGCACAAAAATTTTGTATTCCACATAATGCAGGGTTAAGAAATTGTCCTGCACAATGTTAGGTGGCAAAATTAACAAAGTACTGTCAGTGGGGTAACCAGATTCAAACAGTTATTGTTGCAAATAATAACAACTTTATATGTCCTAAATAATTTTCTTTGTATGAACACTTTTCTCTTCAGCATTTGGAAATAAGCTTTCCTATGTTACATATTGTTTCAAACAAAAATTTCCTTCAATGCACAATGTTACCTGACTATGTCATGCTTTACCCATAATGGCATGGCTCATAAAGCGGATTTTGAGATGCTGCAGAAGTACGGGGTCTGATCAGACTCTGAACTGTTTGCAATTAAAACACCCTTTTTAATACTATATGGATTTGTCCAACTTCTTTGCATAGCTACAGATAAGAGGGGGTATCCACATAATATTTTTCTTATTTCTCAACGAAAACATATGTTGTGGATACTCATTAGAAGCACCTCGCTGAGGCACTTCTAAGGAGTACCCACAACATATGTTTTCATTGAGAAATAAGAAAGATATCAGCAGTTTCGGATGAAAAAAGTGCCTTATCTGTTACTATGTTATTTGTAAATATGGTAAATGTCCTATAATTTCGAAAACTTTATTGCATACTTTTTTGGTTTAAATATTCATGCAATTGTTTCTTAAAATATTTAGTGAAAAGGCAAACAGTGTGGACCCTGATATGGGTCTGCACTGTTTGCCTATGCTATTTTGTTTTAAACTTTGATGTATGAAATTTTAGGACATTTACTGTAAAATATTAATTTCATACTTAACCTTATTTACCATATCTAACCTAAATATTAGGACACCTTAACTTCTTACCATACTTGTCCTAACACTTGAACAAGTCAATTTTACTACCTGCTGATGTATGTGAACAAATGCTGGATATGTGGCAAACAGTGCAGATCCTGATCACCTAATAAGGATCTAAACATTTGCTCAGGTCTGTCTGTCCCAGTACTCAATGTTATTATGGTATGCCTGATGTCTCACAAATTGTATTTTGACAAACTGCATTTTGACAAACAATGTAGAAACTGTAGAATGTGATGACTTTTTTTTAGTTCAATAAACACTGAAGGACATAGTATTAGTCCCGAGTTTGGCTAGACTTTAGAATCTGTCCGCAATCATTTACTGACCTCAGTATGTACACATCTTTCAATTACACTAAAAGTTAGGGCTTGGTCACTGGTAGTTAGGGTTAGGTTAGTTGAGGGCTCATCATCATAATTAGCATATTTATATCTGGAATATTTACGGACGGTTTGGGTAAGATCAAGAGGCGGACAGATTCTAAAGTTGCTCAAAAAAAAACATGGGGCATGACAAATTTTTGTTCCATCCCATCCTGTTGTCCCAGATCTACAGAGCATTGTATGTTGTAACCTACAGCCAACTTGCCATTAGCAGATCATAACCAATTGTGGATCACTTGTATTTTGGAGATTTGTAACTCACTCATTAAGCTATAATTGGAAATTAAAATTGTTGCAGTCTGCATTGTTTGACATTAAACTACATGGTATGTCACAGTACTATAAAAGATTCCTTCTGAATAATAAATGGACCAGTCCAACCTCTAAGATGGCAAAATTCATCTGGCATAAATGGGTTAATTTTTACCATTACTTGTTGCAGGTCTGATAAGATATACTGTACCAGAGCTTTCCTCCCCAGATTTGAAATTTTACAATAGCTCTCTCTATAAGATGCATTTTTTTTTTCATCTTTTTTTCCGATTCAGTGCACAAATATTTAGAACAACTAGGCAAAGTGACCAGTGGGTCACATATACCCCCAGCTGGCACAAATCCATCAACAGGCCTGATTCTCTCTTACATAAAAGTCATGCAAGTCATATCCAATGTTTGTACCAAATTTCAAAATCCTAGGTCCTGTAGTTTCTGAGAAATCTTTGATGGAAAAATAGTTTACACACACAAAAACAAAGGCACAAACATACATACAAACATTGATACAGAAAAGACAAAAACTACATACCCCCTATATACTTCATATGCTGAGAGTATAATGAAGGTATGGTTCAACTCAAGACTAAAGCATGATCCCTGCAGGACAGGGACTATGATTTAAAATGATATGTTTTACTCACATCTTTTTGGTTTAATAGCACCAGCACCATCTGGTATGTCTAGAGTATCTGTAACAGGTTTCTCTCCAGCATTGTAGGCATCCAACTGCTCCTGGAGGGATTCTACTTTCTCAAGCACTGAAATACAGAGCACGTTGATTACTCATGGAAACATGAATTCAGACAGGATAGCTCCACATATGGAAATTTTTTCTACAAAACTAATTGACATTTTTCTTATTTCCCATGAAAAAATATGTTGTGCCTCGGTAAGGGGCTTCTAATGAGTACCAACAACATATGTTTTTGTGGTGAAATAAGAAAAATATCAATACTTTTCTGTTGATAAAAGAAGTATTGATATTTTCTTATTTCTCCATGGAAACTTATGTTGTGAGTACTTATTAGAAGTAACTCTGTGAGGCCCTTCTAATGAGTACCGATTACATATATTTTCACAGAGAACTTTGATTTTTTCTTGTACAATCTCTTATCTAGAGTTATGAAGAAATTCTAAACATTTTTAACTTTAAAGTGTCAGGTTATAATACTGTGAACCTGTGCTCCAGATAA
Source organism: Anodontia alba (assembly GCA_964016985.1). NCBI lineage: Eukaryota > Metazoa > Mollusca > Bivalvia > Lucinida > Lucinidae > Anodontia > Anodontia alba. The sequence continues at coordinate 10,359,278 of OZ024831.1, read as the reverse complement.
GATTTCTGATTACTCTGAATATTCAGAATCCTTAATTCCTCACCAACTTGCCGGCCTCATTGGCTCAGCTGGATGAGCGCCCGACAGGTGATCAGGAGGTTGTGGGTTTGACCCTCAGCAGGTCGGCAACATTCTTTCATGGAGATTTGATCATGAAATATTTTGTATGGTCATTCTCTCCCTTCCGCTGATTTAAGACGGGCAGTTGTCAGTTTCTGGCGGAAGAATGTGTACACTACTGGTTAATCGCACCTAAACCTGCCCAGTAAAAGTGTGGTTAGGTAAACTGACTGCGCTCGACATGACCCCATTGGGTTGAATGGGCCATAAAACCTCAATTCAAACACAAACAAATCCTCACCACCTGATGAGGTTTTAAAATCAGAGTAAAGAATGGCAAACAATGTATGTGACTAGGCCTACAATTACTGACCAGGGCTCCATTACTTTTGTTAAAGAGTGGGCATATGTTTGTAAAAGATCATTTTTGGGGAATTTCACCACAATCAAGAGACTGTTGGTAAAGATGAGTGACTACTAGCTTATGTTAATAATTGGGCAATTCTTTCAGAACTCTTGGATGAACTTCATTAGGACCAGAAACTCTAGATGAGTTTAAACCCTTGAGAAGTTTTGTCCAACTTACCCCCTTGAAAGTAACCTTTATTGCTTTCATATCTTGGACTAAACATTTTAAGAGGAGGACCTTCTTGTGAAATGAAAATTAAAGGATTCAATCACCTTGACATCAGACTCAGTTGTACTCATCAGGATCTTAAGGTTACCTTGATTGTTCTTTTGGCTATTGATTAAGCTACAGAAAGGTTTGACTTTTATGTCACCTATCATACTGCTGATGTATATGTCATGCAACATTTTTTTGTCTGGCAAAAGGACATTAGAGACTTTGCCTAGTAGTGTTGTGGGTATTAATTCAAGAGTATTTTTCTTGTGTTAGGAAAGTGATCAGTTGTTACAAATCATGGTCATTCATAATATCAACCAAGACCTGCCCTTCAGTTTGCGTTAGCAAAAGCCAATTTTTGTTGCCATTTAAGCCAATCTAAAAGCTGAAATCTCCCTGGACATGAACAGTTGAGGATTTTTTCAGCATGCATTTATAGTATGCATAGCTCATGCGAATAAATCTTTTTTATGATTCAAGATCCAGTCTGGTTGGTGATTTAGTATTTTTCTCCAAAGAAAGCCTAGGTTGATAATTCTGAAATTTTGTAAACCAACACTTTTTTGACAAAATAGCATACGTATACAGTGCAGATCTAATCCAGGTCAGACTGCTGCTGGAGGAAGTCTGATCCGGGTCTATATACATTGTTTAATTTCAACAAGTATTTTGTGAATCAAACTTACAAACCCAATTTTGGCAAAAAAAGGTATGGAATAAGTGTTTACATCTGAGGACAGCTGTGCTCTGTTTCAAGCTGAGAGAAATTTATATAAAAGTAAATCCTAAAATCTTGGTGTTGTTGTTACTACTATTAGGTGAAAAAAAAAATCCAGAGCTACACAGCTGACAGAAGATTAATATTTTGTGATACGAAAATAACTTACAGGCAAGGTTTTCTGCATAAACTCCCTCAAACTCTTTTTCTATTTGTGAAAACAGGTTGTTCAGTCTCAGCCTAAAACATAAGAACACACACAGGGCTCCAGTTAAGCAGACTATTCAAAACATACTCATATCTCCCAAACGATAAGGCATTCCCTGATACTGATGTCTCATCATTTTCACCATCTGGATTCTGGACACTGTTAACCCTGGTCCTGCTGAACCCAGATATGTCCTGCCATTGCAAATAGTGTAGATCCAGATCAGTTGGCTTCTGAAGAAGCCAACTGATCTGGGTCTGCACTGTTTGTCATTATGTGAAATTGCGTCACTACCTAGATCAAGTGATTTGATTTGCTGAAAATTAGAAGTGGGTGTGGCATCTTAATTTACTCAGCATAGTACCAATTATGAACACTGGTATGGGGAATTTATTGCTCATGTGTGCACCAACAGACAAATGAACAGACAAAAACTGACAAAGACACACACAAATCTTGTAAATATGTCTTGCTCTTTGAAAGCAGGTACAACAATAAGCATACCAACAGCAATTAAAAATACACATTTACTGAAAATTGGTGAAGTCATATTTATCACTTTACAAATACATCTGTGACTGACCCTGAGGTCAAGATCACTGACCCATGTCTAAACTGAAGTTCTAAGTGTAAGGAAGTTACAAACAAGGTTTGAAGCAAATCCCTTCCACAGTTTAGAAGACTCAGCTAAGTGACAGGTGAGCTTGATTTTTTTTTCTAATGCACTTAGCAATTTTTTTAACATATGACACTGACCCCAAACATTTCATCAAATGACACTATACACAAGATATGATTTTTTTCAACAGCTCAAAAATGCCAGCCAGGAGGAGAATTTTAAGTAACCTTAATGTTTATACACTGGAACCTTGCTATAATTAAGGGCCCAGTTGTTCAAAGCTAACGACGTCGTTAGTTAATGATTCGTTAAAATTTACATTGAGTGATACGCAAATATGCTGAAATTTTTTGCTGAAAAAATGTGAGTAGCTAAAAGCTACTCACATTTTTTCAGCAAAAAATATCAGAATATTGTATATTGAATCCGCTAAAACAGTTAACAAAATGACCCTTAACGAGCTCGTTAAGCTAACGACGCTTTGAACAACTGGGCCCAGATTGTGTAGATTTTTAGATGGTTTTGTATATAAGATGGTTTAAAAGTGGACTCCAAAAGTATTGATTCAAATAAAAAATGCAGAGATTATTTAGAAAAATGATCATTTATGGTATGGTCATTTTTTCAATATAATCTATTGTGTTGTTGTGTACTCTGAAAATAATTGCTAGCAATCTATAGAGACATATACAAAAAAAAAAATTACAATAACATGTATGTTGAACATTAAAGTGCCATTCAAAATTATAGCAGGTGACATTTTGATTTTTTTTTATCTTTCCCAAAAAATTAGACTGACATTTCAAAAGAATTTTTTATTGTCTGCCTTGAATGTCTGCTGCTGTTGTGACTACTGTAAATGTCCTAAACTTTCAAAAACTTTATTCCTTACCTTTTTTGCCTAAACTTTCCTTTTTATGTAGCTATTTCTTAAAATATTTAGTGGAACAGCAAACAGTGTAGACCCTGATCAGATGGCTCCTTCAGGAGCCGTCTGATCTGGGTCTGCACTGTTTGCATATTCCATTTTATTGCCAACTTTGGTGTATGAAATTTCAGGACATTTAGAGTAGTTCCAACTTTTAAGATTAATTACATAAAAGTACCAATGTTGGGAAGTGAAGTTATTATTTCATTGCCTCCCCTTGCAAAGTTGGATATTTTCCTTCCCTGAATTGGAAAATGTGTGGGGAATGGATACACTTTCATATGTGTGTGTGTGTGTGTGTGGTGGGGGTGGTTCTCTGTCAAAATTGCTTTGCTGCTCCAGGGATCAATTTTAGCACTTGCTAACTTGCTAAATGCTAGTTGATTTCTTCAAAAAGCAAGCTGCAACTTTCATCACTTGCTAACTCTAGCAAGTTGGAATATTCTCTATTATTGGCTGAAACTGTGGCATTGTTGCTGAAGTTTTGCAATTTCTTTTCCAATGATAATATTTAATTTTTCTTATTTTTCCCAGAAAACAGGTTTTGACATCACATGCAAATTGTCTCCTATGGAGACAATTTGCATGGAATGTCTAAACCTGTTTTCTGAGAAAAATAAGAAAAATATTTTAAAATGTCTGCTGAGATTTTTACCCAGAGTGCTAAGGTTTAAAGCCACATTTAACAGTGTTTATAAGTGTGAAAAAGCAAACTGGCTGAAAGGTTTAGCAAGTAAAAAATAATGTCACTTGCTAATTTTAGCAAGCAGTCAAAAAAGTTAAATTTGAACCCTATGCTCTTCAAAAAAAAGGGTTTACTATAAAAGAAAAAAATCAAATCCTTTCCCTTTGGAGTGAACCATTTTGGCAGAGTTTGTTGCGCAGGAAAGTCACAAAACAGGAAGCGTATCCAGTTCCTATAAGTAATTAATCTTTAGAACTCTCTGGGCAAAATCCGAAAATGACAAAATGATGATGATGATAATGATGATATCACTTTATTTTTCTGCAAAGTACGATTAAGTATTACAGGAAAACTGTTAGCTAGCATTAAATTCCAAATAGTGAAAACCAATGTTCTTGAAAAAAAAAAACAAAAAAAAAACCATCAAAATGCGGTCTGCTGAAATTTTATGCAGCATGCTAGAGGTTACATCTTAGTTTTTACCATCAAAAGTTTTTTTTTTTTTTTATAATTGTTTACTGAAAGATGAAAATAATTACCTAACAGCAGCTGGTATATTACTGTCAGTGTCCCAGTCTTCTTTGGCTGTTCCACTAAACGAGCCTGCATGTCGTCCAGTCTGTTTAGAAGCTTTTACTTTCACTTTTGTCACACCATCCACCGGCATTGTTCACACAATTTAATGGCAGATATTAACAAAGACTTTTTTCACCAAAGCATAATCCCAGCACCTACTTAAATATACAAGAACTGTTTTAACCATAAAATGCTAATCATGCACAACTGCAGCAGAAGACATTTTGATTTTCTGGGAGGATAGTTTTCAGGGAAAATAAGGCTTGACATTTCATGAGAATCATCTGCCTAACAGATGATTCACATGAAATGCCAAGTCTTATTTTCTCTGAAAAATAATTTGAAAAAAAAAAAAAAAAAAAAATGAGAATGTTGTCTGCTACAAGTTTGCTTAGTGCTCAAAGGGTTAACCCTTTTCCTGCTGAATAAATTAAGATGCCACGTCCACTTCTAATTTAAATTTTCAGCCAATCAGATTATTTGATCCTGTTTGTTGATATAAATTCACATACTTAATGTCAAACAGTGCAGATCCATATCAGTTGGCTTCTGAAGAAGCCAAATGATCTGGATCTACACTGTTTGCAATGGTAGGATAAATCCGGGTTCAGCAGCACAATTGTTAAGAATACACAAATTTTGCTATGTAAAGTGTCTTGATTCAATGTGTTACACTGTTCATTCAAAGCTGCATAATGCATACTTCTGCACACTGTGTGGGCGATGTTTGTTTGTTTTGAGCTTTTATGGCCCAGTCAGCCCAATGGGGTCATGTCCAGTGCGGTCAGTTTACCTAACCAAACTTTTACTGGGCAGGATTAGTCCTCTAAGTGATTAATCAGTATTGTGCACATTCTGGGCGATGTAAGTTTGTGAGGTTAACAAGGGAGTTTGCAAGATGGAGATCAAATTGCTGGGGGAGTAGGAGATTTTATCATAATACCCAGAGATTAATCAGTTTTTCCAAAATTTCTCAATATCCCATTCTTATAATGAGAAAATGCAGGACAGACTTATTAACGGAACATATCTCTCCCATTCCGCTAACAAGTCTGTCCCAGGTTTTCTTGTTAACCCTTGTCCTGCTGAACCCGGATATACCCTGTTTTGCAAACAGTGTAGATCAAGATCAGTTGGCTTCTGAAGAAGCCAACTGATCTGGATCTGCACTGTTTACCATCAAGTATGCAAATTTATAGCAACAATCGGGATCAAGTAACCTGATTGGCTGAAAATCAGAAGTGGGTGTGGCATCTAAATTTATTCAGCAGGACAAGGGTTAAAAGAACGGGTATGTCCCGTAATTCTAATGGGAAAATCTGTATATGTCTGTTTATTTTAATAGAAAAATCTGTGACAGACTAGTTAATAAAAATATGGGACAGGATGCTATATGTACAGGTTTCCATACATAAAAACATGGGATGAGACAGTACACGTCCTGTTGTTTTAAAGGGTAAACACAAGATTAATAGTTTAATAAACATTGAAGGGCAGGATAGTATTAGTCCCAGATATGGCTAGACTTTAGAATCTGTTAGCAATCATTTACTAAACTCAGTATGTGAATGTTCACACCTTACAACTACACTAAAAGTTAGAGTTAAAGGCTCCATATTCTTCAAAAAATAGATATATTAGATATATTTTTTTTTTATCCAAGAAAGGTTTAATAAATTGATATATAGTATTAATGTGATCATAAAATGTGGCATCTGACAGCCTGTAACATTTAACTCCATAAGAAAGAAAGCCAGTTGTCATTCTTGTACATGACACATCATCTTGTCCTGTTCTACATTTCTACTAAAGGATTTCTATTTACAGAGCGGATATGAAATCTTTTTTCAAATAAAACAAAGGGTGATAACTCCAAAAGTAATAATGCCAGAGTTGTCAATCTTGTATGCGACATGTCATCTTGTCCTGACCTACATTTCTATCAAGTACATTGTATCATCAAAGTATTCGAAAAGGTATTCAAGTTACAGAGCGGACAAGAAGTTTTACGCCGATGCTGACGTCGACAGGAACCTACATTTCTACCGAGTATAATCAAAATATTCCAAAGGATATTTGACTTACAGAGCGGACATGAAATCAATGCATAATCACGGTCAAATATAGCAAAGGGAGATAACATCAAAAGTATGAAAGCCAGAGTTGTCATTCTTGTATGCGACACATCGTCTGGTCCTGTTCTACATTCATTTCTACCAAGTACCATCAAAATATTCAAAAGGATTTTCGAGTTACAGAGCGGACACAAAATCTATTTCAAACAAAACAAATGGAAGTAAATCCAAAAGTAAGAAAGCCAGAGTTGTCATTCTTGTATTTGACACATCATCTTGTCCTGTTTTACATTTTTCGCAAGTACCATCAAAATATTCCAAAAGGTATTTGCGTTACAGAGCTGACACAAAATCTATTTCAAACAAAACAAAGGGAGAAAGCCAGAGTTGTCATTCTTGTATGCAACATATCGTCTAGTCTTGTTCTACATTTCTACTGAGTATAATAAAAACAGTCCAAAGGGTATTGGACTTACAGAGCGGACATGAAATCAATGCATAATCACTGTCAAATATAACAAAGGGAGATAACACCAAAAGTAAGAAAGCCAGAGTTGTCATTCTTGTATGTGACATGTCATCTGGTCCGGTTCTACATTTCTACCAAATACCATCAAAATATTCCAAAGGGTATTCAAATTACAGAATGGACACAAAGGGAAATAACTCCAAAAGTAATAAAGCCTGAGTATGCGACATGTCATCTCGTCCTGATCTACATTTCTACCCAGTACCATCAAAATATTCCAAAGGGTTTTCAAGTTACAGCGTGGACAAGAAGTTTTACATTGACGCTGACGCCAACAGGATCCTACATTTCTACCGAGTATATCAAAATATTCCAAAGGGTATTCGACTTACAGAGCGGACATGAAATCAATGCATAATCACTGTCAAATATAACAAGGGGAGATAACACAAAAAGTAAGAAAGCCAGAGTTGTTATTCTTGTACATGACACATCATCTTGTCCTGATCTAAATTTCTACCTAGTACCATCAAAATAGTCCAAAGGGTATTTGAGTTACAGAGCGGACACAAAATCTATTTCAAACAAAACAAAGGGAAATAACTCCAAAAGTAAGAAAGCCAGAGTTGTCACTCTTGTACGTGACACATCATCTAGTCCTGTTTGACATTTCTACCAAGTATCAAAATAATATTCCAAAGGGTACTCGAGTTACACAGCTGACACAAAATCAATGCCTAATCACTGTCAAATATAACAAAGGGAGATAACGGCACCATAACGCCAGAAGTAAGAAAGCCAGAGTTGTCATTCTTGTACACAACATGTCGTCTGGTCCCAATCTACATTTCTAACAAGTACCATCAAAATATTCCAAAGGGTATTTGAGTAACAGAGCGGACACAAAATCTTTTTCAAATAAAACAAAGGATGCTAACTCCAAAAGAAATAAAGCCAGAGTTGTCATTCTTGTTTGCAACATGTCATCTAGTCCTGATCTATATTTCTACCAAGCATCATAAAAATATTACAAAGGGTATTCAAGTTACAGAGTGGACAAGAAGTTTTACGTCGTTGCTGATGCCGACAGGATCCGTCCCCAAAACAATATGTCCCCCCACACCCCCCAACCCCACCACTGGTAGTGGGGACATAATCATTTCATTTCAAGAACGAGAGACTAACTGAAGATTTACAGGCTGTCCGGTGCCACATTTCATGAGTGTACCTTTCTTGGATAATAAAATGTCTATTTTTGAGGAATATGGAGCCTTTAACTTAGAGCTTGGTCACTGGTGGTTATGGTTAGGTTAGTTGAGGGATTATCATAGTTAGCATACTTATCTGGTATCTGGTAGAGATGTAACAACATATCGAACTATCGATGCAGCACAATAGTGACCTTGGCAATAACACTATCGTGATAGTAAAGTGGCAATAGTGATAGTATCGGCAATAGTATTTTCACTATTGCAATAGTTTCAACAGATCTAAAGACAGAAATATTAGATGTATATGTAAATAGAAATCATAGGTTTATAAATAGAAAAGGTTTGCATGTTATAACCATAAGGAGGAATGTATTAGAATTTGCAAACCAGAACTCTAAAATATATAAAAACACTTTCGGTGTCAGTTTGTGCTGAGTTCATCAGTTGATTGATTGTGTTGGGGTTTAACGACACGTCAACCCTTGTGGGTCATTTTGTGTCGTCTCCCTGAGAAAGAGGGAAAAGAGATAGATGAGATAGAAGAGATGAAAGAGAGAAACAGTGAAGAAAGAGGAACAGGAATGAAAGTAAAGAAACAGAAGAAATAAAAACATTCTCCCTCTGCCCTTACCTGCTACAAGAAAAGCAGGCCTTGCCGAACTGTAAGCCAATATCAGTTGGAGGCCCCGGTGACGCAAGATACACGACACCATCGCACCACCCGACCACCCCTGCTGAGTTCATCAAATATTACAGTAATAGTGTGGCTTTCAAATAGAATTTCAACACTGGAAACTAAAGCTTTATGGAAATCTTTGGTCTTTTTTAAGCAAATAATGTTCCCAATAGTTATCGTAATAGTATTGCAATAGGAACCTGCAACAGTAATAGTATTGCATTAGTAATAGTGCTTTTGGCAATAGTATCACAATAGTCATTTTGCACTGCAATAATTGGACAGATTCTACAGTTGCTGCACAGATTTCTTACAGGAAAACATGAGACGGGACAACCATTTGTTGGTGCGGTATGAAACACACATGCACCCACCTCCACCACCCCCCCACCCCCCCACCAAGGATCCCGATCATGTAATCCCCGATCCAGATTTATATTCTCAGTGCTTTCTGAGGCCAACAGGTTTGAATTTCACTTTTTTGCAGTTCAGTGAGTATTTTTGTTCAATTTCCAACCTAGCTTGGTAATATTGTGAAAACTGGGGTCCTATTTATTGGAAAAAGAACATTAATTTTATTTTATCATTTGTGAGAAAACTGAAAAAACAAAACAAAAAACAAACAAACTATTTTTGTTTTTGAAAGGCTTAATTTTGCATAATTAACATACCATGTCTCTCGTCTTATGTACATTTGTAATTGTATTTTATAGGTGACTACTCACAAAGCCGAATAGAAGGTAAATCACCGAAACAGGCCGAAGTGGAGATCAGTGGATACCTGTTATTTATGCAAAATTAAGCCTTTCAAAAACAATTTTTTTTTTTTTAATTTTTCTCACAAAAGATAAAAACAAAATAAAATTAATATTGTTTTCCAATAAATAACTTAGTTCTTGTTTCTTGTGTACGAACGCAAGAAACGAATTTTGGATTGGTAGGGCGTTTCATACCCCTGCGAAGGAAATAAATACTAATAAAAGCACAAATAGGAGTAAGGACCCCAATTTTCACAATATTATTAAACTAGGTTGGAAACAGTCCAAAATACCCAATGAACAACAAAAAAGTAAAATTCATACCTGTTGGCCTCAAAAAGCACAGAGAATATAAATCTGGATGGGGGATTACATGATCGGGATCGGGGGGTGTTTCATACCCCACCCCATTTGTTCCGTCCCATCCTGTTGTCCCAAATTTATAGAGCATTGTAAGCTGAAACCTATGTCACCTTTTTGTAGGTATATTCACTATCCCCTCTTTTGACTATTATTTTCCACTTCTTCTTTCAGCTTGTAAGTAAACACCTGTCTAGAATATCTCTGAATCTGAATCTGCCAAACACCTCATATGGAGTATTACATGGAGTGTGTGCGCAAAAGAGCGGAATCGAAACAAAATAATAAAAAGTTCAATATGAATAGGATATAATATTTGAATACCCATGAGGGTGTAAGGCAGAGAAAGACAGAAAAACAAAATCAAACCAGTGATATAGCCAATAAATACCCAGGGACTGGAAGAAGGCCTTTATAGTTCCCATCTTCAAGATGGGAGAGAAGCACATTCCATCAAGCTATCATCCAGTCTCACTTATCTCAATAGCCTGTAAAATCCTTGAACACATCATTCATAGTTCAAATTCTTACAGACAAACAGCATGGGTTTAGAGCCAGACAGTCTTGTGAAACCCAGCTCATCAGGAAATTGCAAGAAATATGACATTCAAGGGCCAGGTTGATGTCATCCTTCATGATTTTGCCAAGGCAGTTGATAAAGTGCCTCATCATTGCCTTCTGCACAAGCCTGACTTCTACGGTGTCCGAGAATCCACTCTACGCTGGACTGAATCTTTCTTGATCCAAAGGGAACAATCTGCCTTGCTGGAAGGGACCGAGTCTACAGAAGCCGAAGTACTTTCTGGGGTGCCGCAGGGAACCCTGCTTGGGCCCTTATTCTTCCTGGCCTTCATCAATGACCTGCTGGAGTCCACAAAACACTATAGATATGTCATGTCAAGCCAAGACCCAGCCCTCCTACAGGAAGATTTGTCAGAATTGGGGAGATGGGAAGATACCTGGCAAATGAAATTTCATCCCGAGAAGTGCATGGTCATTAGAATCAAGAGACACATCATTAAGACCAATTACCAAATTCACGGCCATACCTTGGAGGTAGTAGACAGCAGCAAATACTTGGGTGTCACTATCAGCGAGGACCTCACATGGAAAAAAACACACTGATAATACAGTCATGTGTGTTGATGTTTTACGGCCCAGTCAACCCAATTGGGTCATGTCGAGCGCGGTCAGTTTACCTAACCACACGTTTACTGGGCAGGCTTAGTCCTCTAAGCGGTTAACCAGTATTGTGCACATTCTTTCGCCAGAAACTGACAACTGCCCTTCTTGAATCAGCGGAAGGGAGAGAATGACCGTAGAAAATATTTCATGATCAATCTCCACGAAAGAATGTTGCCGACCTCGGCGGGGGTTGAACCCGCGACCTCCTGGTCTCCAGTCGGACGGCGCATCCAACAGAGCCACCGAGGCCTATAATATAGTCAACAAGGCTAATCAAACTCTCGGCTTTATCCGATGAAACCTAGGGACTGTACAGCCCTAGTGAAGTCAGTCGCTTATACAACTGTAGTAAGACCTGTGCTCAAGTACTCCTCCATTGTTTGGGACCCTCACCAAACCAGCGATGTTCACAACCTGGAACAAGTCCAGCGCAGAGCTGCCCGCTTCGTTCATCAAAACTACACCTAACGAACACCAGGATGTGCCACCAACATGGTCCAGAGCCTTGAGTGGGAGCCTCTACAGCATAGACAGTTCACAGAAAGACTCTCTATGTTGTTCCTTATTCAGAACGGTTTGGTCAATATCACTACAGACTACATCCAACCAAACGACAGCTGTACAAGAGGTTCCCAACATCCGCGTCAACTACAAGCAACCAAAGACGTATACAAGTACTCCTTTTACCCTCCTGTTATCAGTGATTGGAATCAGCTACCTACCTGTTATCGACGTCCACCCTGCAGGAATTCAGGGAAGGCGTCTCAAGCCAGTCTTCCCTACTCGTGAGACCCTACTAGAAAAACATCAATATGTACATAGTTTTAACCGGGGATGTGGGGCATTTCATCTGTTTTATCGGGCAACAGTTTTATGGAGGGTAACCGACAATCAAAGAAAATTTCTACCCTTACTGTGGAAGAAGAACAAGAAGAAATTGAATAATCTGACTGTAATGACATTGAAATCCGTTGGACAACTGCGACTAAATAGTAAAATAAACAATAAAACCAAACACAGATATATTGACTTCGCTTTGCTGACATTAAAGATCAATGAGTAGCTTTAACTTATTACTTTCAAGACAAGCATAAACATTTTTACAGACTTTGTTGCAATGTTTTCTTTTTTTCCTTCGCTGATTATCAGCACGACTATTGTGCAGTGTGTCTATTTGTATATAAAGTCGTGTCATAATTGTAGAACATGTAGTAGGCTGGCACGATTTTAAAGGGTAGAAGTATGTAAGAACAGGTGGTAGTAGTCACGACATTAATTGTTTTCTCCGTTCCACGTGTAAAAGTGTAAGGGATAGAGGTATGTATGGACCCTGTTTAGTTGTGTCTTGTGTGAGTGTATGAATATTATATAAAATTGGTTATGAACATTTACGTATGGAGAAGATTAAGTAAGAGCACAAACATCTTTTTCAAGAACTACAGTTGTCAGCTACTGGTGAACGACAGGGCACTTAGTACGGATGCTGGACAACTCGGCCCCTAACAAAGTCGGCCCCTACCAACTCGGCCCCAACAAACACGGCCCCTAACAAACTTGGTCCCTTACCAACTCGGCCCCTACTATTTATTAATGATCATTAATGATGTTCTTACACGAACATATATAGCCTAGACTCATGGGTTTTGACGCACTTAAGCATTATTTGACATGTCATTAATTTCAAGGACAACTCCCAGTACATTTGTTTTGTGTAAGACAATCATGGACTTCTAGAACATTATTTAATATCATTAAAATAAATTTGCATCAACTGCCTTCATAAATGTTCCAAGTGAAATAGGACCATCATGGTAATTGTCATTTTGGTTTACACTCATATCAAGGACGTAAATAATAATAATAAGTAATTTTATACGTCTTTGCTCATATGAAATGACGCATCTGCTATTTTTCTTGCAAGATAGAAATTTAAGTTTTACAATAATACCAGGACCATGTTCAGGCAGCATCATTTGTCTGTTAGAACAAAATAAAATGACAAGAATCATTGTTGAATGACACCTGTATAGATTTAAAAAATCTGACCTCATTTTGTGAATTGCCGCCATTTTTATGTCTCCGTTTTTAGGGGTAGGGCAGTTGAAATCTTGTTTCTCCTGCTTGCATGCACAAATTTGCCACATGTCTTAATAAAATATGTTCTAAATAGATTATTTATTGTCAGCAAAAATATTATTCTTCAAATTATTTATGCTTGGCATCAAACAAATACACAGAAAATTACTTTATGAATTTCTCTTCTTCCAGTTGCAAAATATTTTTATACAAGACCTTATATTTATTTGAAAAGTAATATTGTGTATGCATTAGCATTTCAATCATATACCATACTTGTGAATAAATGCATCAGGTGACACTGTAACAAAGAAGCATGTTTGATTCAGATGTAGCTGATGCATCTTTAAAGTTTTGAGCTTTAATTCAAAGGAAAAATGTACTTTAAGCATTTCTTTCAAAATGTTGACCATTCATGGTTATATGGTTGTAATTTTCCAAGAAGATCCCAGAATTTCTACTTAAACACCTAGATGTGACTCTCTTATGTTGCTCTACCCCAATAATGATGAGACCACCAGATGAAATAAAAATGCCTTTCAATGCATAAAAATAATAAAATCAACAAATATTACTTATATTCCAGTCTCTTATATTGGCCAAAGATATCTTATGTCTTTGGAGTACACATATTTATTATTGGAGGTCGCTCTACCTGTATCTGACACCGCAGGACATATTTATTTACTATAAAATACCCACCAGATGAAATAAAAATGCCGTACAATGCATAAAAATAATAAAATAAACAAATATTGCTTGTATTCCAGTCTCTTATATTAGCCAAAGATGCGTTATGTCTTTGAAGTACACATCGAAGGTCGCTCTCTACATGTAATGGACACCACAGGACATATTTAGCACATATACCTATTAGTAATATCCATACGCGCGTAAAAAGGTATAATATGAAAACACAAAAGCGGCTCACTATGGAACCTATTTATTCTGGATTTAATTTAAAGTTCCTTATTACAAAAAAGGGTAAGAGAAAAGTCCAGGGAGTGCCACAATCACAAACCGCAGCCCTTCCCAGACCCCAAGAGGAAGAGGAAACCGACAAATCTAAACAAGCACAAACCGAACAAACGTACGAAAAGCACTAAGATTAGCTCTCTCTTCCCCAAGCGAGGTAATCGCAATACTAAAAGGACTGAAAAACACAAGAACAAAATGACACTCGGAAAGACATACAACAAATCGCCTCGTAGAATAAACCACAAAGCAACAAAGAGTAAGACTAACACTGGGACAAGTTTCAACATGCTCATTTGTTAAACTTGCTGAATAATGGTAAAAAGTTTTACCGCTCTTGGGTTCGTCCGTGACGACTTATTCACCGTCTTACAGTGCGTCAATGAAAGACTGTTGCATGGAGGGTGCGTACTCATCCATATGGACAATGATGGCGCTATCATCTGTAGTAGGACTGCCCATTAAAAGTGTTTATTCTCCCATGAATGGAACACAGTGTAAAGCACACAATGCTCTTAGCAAACCCTTCGTGACAGACGATACCAAAAATAGAGAGACATTGACAGTCATGTGGAGCCGCATGGGCCCTTGGCGTCCTCCAACATGGACTGGAAACCATTTTGTTCCCATTTTGAAACAAGAACAACGAACAAAAACAAAAGCCGTGGATGAACAAAAAAAAAAAAAAAAACCTAGAACAACGACCACAAGCTCCAGATGAAAAGAAACAACAACCAACAACTGCATCCACCGTTGAAATGAAACGTAACGAAGTCCTGACGCCTGTTCCAAAGAAACATGATCAGTTTCAACTGAATGAAATAAGTACGCCGATCAGTTCGTTTATGATTAAGGACATTTTGGGAAATGATACCAAAGTGACACCAATCGCGAAACCGGCTCATAAACTAAATGATCCACCTGCAACTGAGCTGAACATTGATTTTATGGAAACATCAAGTGTGCACTTCAGTGATGACAATGAAAGCAAAGTCACACCAATCGCAAAATCGGCTCACGAATCAAATGAACAGCCTGAAACGGAGATAAACAATGATTACATGGAAACATCAAGTGTTCACTTTAGTGATGACACAAAGCAAATGAATCTTGATAATTCTCCAATGAACAACAAGAATGTGAAAGACACATTGGACAATGACATGGTAACGGACATTACTGAACTCACTGACTCTACTGAAATCGAAACTTCCCGAAATAGTCCTGTTCCAGAAAACATCAACCCACTACCTAATGGACGTTGGCACAAAGCTGAAGACATCTACACCCTTATAAAAGAGAAGAAATATGTTCATACCGAAGTGCCACCGGGAAATAAAAGTAACTGCTACATGTTGGTCGACAATAAACGTAACGTTGAACGAGTTAAGCAAAACAAGAAAAGTGAGTTTTACGATGATTGTGGAGTATGGATGACACAAAAGGGGAGGACGGTAAAGTCATATTATTACCTAGTCGAAGGAAATCTTGTCTGTTGTGAGTTGAAAAAAGATCAGTACTGTGTGAGAAAAGAAATAACGGCAAGACGTCATGAGTGCCATTAGACCCAAAACCAGAACCCGAAAACATCGTTGTTTTTACCAAGTATTATGCCACCCTGAATGCAGACCCAAACTTCCAAAAACATGTGACATTTGTCTATAGAGCAGCGGACGATAGTTTGTAAAACGTTGCTTTATATGAGTACCTAGGCAACCAACCTAAAGAGACCAACTTTGTCAGAACAAATCCAAAAACTGTGGACAATATCAAGCTTAATCTAAAACAAAAGAAGCCAAAGGAGATATATACTGACCTTAGAAGAGATGATTCTTTAAATTGTGCTAAGGACTTCCGCGTAATTAACAATTTGAAGTATGAGGAAAAGAAAAAGGAAAGAGTTGCGAGAGCTAATAGACTGAATGTAGCAGATGAAATATTAGACGTGTTGGGGATGGTAAATGACCACCCATTCGTGCAAACCATTATTCATAACAAAGACCAGGTCCCCAACATTATTTTATACACAAATGAACAGATTCTGGATTTAAAACACTTTGTGAAAATATGCTAAAAAACCAACAAATAGGAATAGACAGAACATTTAATTTAGGCACATATTATGTGACAACGTTAGTGTATAAAAATCAGAGAATTATCAGAAAACCTTCAAAAATAATATAGAAGAGCATCCGATATTCATGGGTCCTGTCATGTTGCATAAGGACGCAACTTTCAAAACGTACAAATCATTTTTAGAACATATAGCCACTGAAATAGACAATGAGGTAGGGGCTATTGAGCTACGATTGTCAAAAGATGTTGAATTCGGAACCGATGATGAAAAAGCTTTGACTAAGGCCGTTGATTATGTCTTTCCGTCAGCCACACGATTGCTATGTACCAAACATTTGAAAGACAATGTCAAACATTATTTACAGAACAATGTTGGAATGGAGAAAGGCTTAAGGGAAAAATGTTATGAGCCGGATCTTTGGTAGAGATGGCACAACTGATGCCAACTCCACCATTGATTTCGAATCAAGATCTGAGGACCTCAAACAGTCTATGCATGAAAACTATCTAAGATTTGAAACATGCTTTGACAAATATTTAAAAGACAGACTGAAACAGTATGTTTTCGAACCATGCAAAGAGGACTCAGTGAGAAAAAACTGGACGAATAACAATGCGGAATCAATAAACAATATTTTCAAATTGGCTGTAGACTGGAAACCCCAGGGAGCTAGGGAACTCATTGAAAAGATTTACTCCGTCACAGAGCTCCATTTTCTTGATTATAGAAGCGCGCTGCACGATGATGAGAATTACAGATGTACCAAGGCTAATTCCCAATATCGTGTGGCGGTGTAAATCAGAAGCCCAGAAAAAGACTTGTTCCTTATCTTCCTGAAAGACTCCAAGACACAAAAAAAGGAAATACATTGAGTCCACAGATGGGAAGTTCTCTGTTGTGGCAAAAGCACAGACAAAGGCGACAAAGGCAGGTCAATCTAAACGGCTAAGAAACGAAAGGGCTATAAGCAAGCGATGATTATGGAGTTGAAGCTGTGTTACAGTGCATGGTTCAACCATCGCTTTTCCTCGTCGGGAGCACAGCTTTTCTTTATTAATCATCCATAATGAAGCTAACCATTGTGGAACAATTACATTTATGTAGTGGTTGTCTTCAGTCTACAGCTTCCTTCCAGCATTGTTCTGTAAATAAATGAAAAGAAAAATGTGTTTATTGCAAATATATTTTGTATCATATATTTATTTAATGTATATGCATTCTTCAAATTACGTTTATTAATTTTTATTGTCTTCTTTATTCCAAATTGTGATATACACGTGTTGACTTTTAGTTTACATCAATTCAGTTTATTCTGTTCCTAGTTCGTTTTTATTTTACTGGAAGATACTTTATACATCTTTATTGTTTATCTTTTGAAATATTTAGACTTTATATTCTACTTGTCTTTTGGTTTTTTACACGTGTTATATTTTTAAAATTATGTTGCGGAAGCTGACAAATTATTTACCATATTTGATGTTTGAATATACATTGATTATTTATATAAACAATCATAAAATAGTCGTAACTTATATTTCAATTAGCATGTTATTGTTGACTTGTTGGTAGAAAAGCCTTAATTAAGCATTCAGGCTACAAATATAAAGGGGATTTAATTCTGGTGGGACAAGCGAAAATTTCAATATCAATGAGCCATAACAGATATTTTTTCAACTGCAGATACATGCTGGAACCTCAAGCCTAATTAAAGCTTTTCTTCAGTTTCCCTATGTTTTTTTAAAGTCAATTAGATCTATACATGTATAAAATTTAAATGACAATAAAAGAATAGAAATAGGAAAAAAAAAAAAAAAAAAAAAAAAAAAAAAAAAAAGAAAAAGAAAAAAAAAATCAAGACAAAATACAAGAAAAAAACCCATAAAAACAACAACAAAAAAACAAAACAAAAAACAACAGACAAATAAACAACAACAAAAAACAAAACAAAACAAAAAAAAAAAAAAAAAAAAAAAAAGAAAAAAAAGAGGCTGGTATGGTGGCATATTTCTGCCACGAGGTAGCCATATAGCTATCGCGATAATATTCTTAATTTTCGAGAAAATAAAAAGTTATCCTGAAAACATTATCACAATAACTTCAATTATCTAGATATTATTTTTAATTTCCAGAAAATATTTTAACGCAAAATTTTGTGGTACTGCTCGGAACTGACATTAGAATCTAAATAAAATTATCGCGATAGCGAGGTATCTATAAATAGAACTGCAATTACCTAGTATAAACTCTTAGGGTACAGTCAACTAATCTTTTTTCATAGAGCTCTATGGTAATTCCACCCTTTTTGGTAGTTAAGGGTTCATTTTAGGCTGGGCTTCTAAATTTTAATTCAAAGACCAGGCTTAGCACAGCAAAATAAAAAAGGAAAATTACCACCATCACCAGCACTTTCTGGGACGTTTTGGAGGCTGAATGTAGTAACCCCTCAATTGGCAGGTGTCAAAAATTGAACTTTGCAATTTCACCACTTCTTCGTTTGGCTCCAGCAAACACACACACAGAAACATTCATTTCTTTGAAACAATCAGAAAATTACACACAAACATTATTTTCTTAAAATTAGAATGATGAGGTCTAAATCATCTTTATTATTAAGCAATCACAGGTCGCCTTACACAAAATAACAACCCCCGGGTTTTTGTTGCACCAATCAGCAGTCCTGCCACAATTGGTTCCCTGTGCCCCTTACTTTAAAAGTCGCTGGTGAATACTCTCGGTGAATTTTCAACAGTATAATGGAAGATATTCCGATATCGGTTCTGTTTATTGATAACAGAAAATAAATGGCAGCTCTGGGCACTAACACAAAAAATATCGCGTTTCGCGATAATATTTCCAGGAAACTTTAGACTATTAAGATAATCTTTTCAGGAAACTTCGAAATATCAAGATAATTATTGGAAGTATCGTGATAGCTACCTAGCTATCTCGTGGCAGAAATATGCCACCATAGGCTGGTAAATGGCTGTCATCAAAATGTTTGACAATTTTGGTGATAGCAAGTCCTAGTCACACCTCCCCGAGTCGCAAAATGAACTGTAGGCATTTGCTGCTAGGCAATTACACTTGCACGGTGCCAGCTGGAAACTAAAGATAAAATTTTATAGTTAGATAATATTTTATCCTTGGGCTAACGTGACAGGTCGCATATAATGTAAAATGAAAATAAATTTTGTAACAACAAACCATAGAAACAATTTCCAATGTTTAACACTGCGATATTCATTGATATTCATACTGAGGCAAAACCATGCCATATTGACCAACTATTTTTCAGCAATGTCTATTCAAAGTACTATAAAAGATATAAAATACACTTTTACACATTTTTCAAGTCAAAATGTATCAGATAATTAGAAAATAAAGATAAAGGTGTCCTGTGGTGTCCTGCGGTGTCCTGTGGTGTCCTGCGGTGATAAGAGTGACCCCTCTTCAGTCTTAAGTTAGATATTATATGATAGTTAATTCCTAAAATACCCTTATAAACGTTTTTTTTTTTTGTTTTTTTTTTTTTTGTTTTTGTTTTTTGTTGTGTGTGTGTGTGTGTGTGTGTGTGTGTGTGTGTGTGTGTGTGTATTTACATCACCTCATCCACTAGTTATTAACATATTAAAAATTTGTATATTTCACATCTAATACGTTTACTCTAATTTGTAGTATATTACAAGGCAGCTCTAATATAATTATTTCCACAAAGTATACTTTTGACACATTCTTTTTTGGCCATCCATTCATCCTACCATCCACCCATCCACCTTAATTGACCTTAATCATTAGTCTTATCATTTATGGTTAATATAGTGTCCTGAATCAATTATCGCATGGCATAATTCTGCTTGGGACCTCGGACCTAATAATACCCGGACTTATCTCTAACGAAATTGCCAAATTATGTTGTCTTGGCTTGATTTTAGCACTAGTTTACAGCGCTATGGTCATTAAAAATGATTTTGGACAATAATCGAAGTTGTAATAAATTGTTTTTAATAGGTTTGGTTGAAAAATGTTTAGTCACAATTAATAAAATTGAAGTTATAACATCATTTTGGGTGAATTTCTGATGATTTTCTGCTAAAAGTGCCGAAAATAGCTAAAATGGGTACCTAGGTTTCTAGCTGATGTAGGTACAAAAACTGTTGGATTTTCCTTAAATATAATGCTGCAGTCTTAAAGGTAATATATTGAACTATTGCTTTTTGAAAACAAATCACTAATATTTGGAGAAATAATTGAAATACGGGCACTTAACTTCATCACACAAAATTATTAAAACTCAGCCAATAAATACAATACCTGTACCGTAGTTACTAGTCCAGTGTATATTGGGTCCAAGTTGGGACTCATCATACTACTCCACAGCCTCTGTCAATCTACATATGATATCTGTACAAGTCTGTGATATGAACACCCCTGTAAATCCAACCTTATATTAGGCCGGAAAAGTGAGGTTTACTGGGGTAAACTTTAGCTGTTTTTTTTTTTTTTTTTTTTTTTTTTGCGATTGAAACATGGCAACAAATATGTTCATTGCTGTTATAGTACTGGGTAAACAACGCAACTATTAAATTTCATCAGTTACCATAGATCGCCGTATTAGACCTATGCAGAGACCTATCTACTAGCTAAATGAGACATCCATTCTAGCTCCGCCCCACTATATTCTCAGTCAGTGAACGGACTGGAGGACACTGTCACATCTACAGAAATAGTATGCCTATTATACAGATTGTTGATCTAAAAATGAAGTTTCCTAATATAATTTACAGTTGATTACAGACATTTTGGACTATGGTCATGGCATGGTTTGGGGACAGGGTCGAATGAAAAACAGACAAAACTTTTTGTGTTTAAATACAGTGCAACTATTTACCAAATGAAACATTATTTGTAGGACCCGAGTTGGTCGGGGACGAGTTTGTAGGGGCCGAGTTGGTTAGGGGCCGAGCTGGTTTGGGCCGCGTTTGCTAGGGGCCGAGTTTATTAGGGACTGAGTTTGTTAGGGGCCGAGATGTCCTGGAATCCTTAGTACATTTAATGCAGTTTAAATGTCTACATAAAATGCATAGTGTGTGTGCGTGCGTGCGTGCGTGCGTGAGAGAGAGACAGAGAGAGATCTTTCGTCAGTAATCAACTAATCAACAAAAAAGGAAAAACCATGAATAAATACAATATTGCTCTTTAATCCCATTTCACTGTTTTACAACAGAAACCATCTTTCCACTATGGGAGATAACTGATTAAATCATATAAACTGTACTAGATTGTATACCTTTGTAAAGAAAAGAGAAAATGATATGAAAGATAGAGTCTTGAAACAGACTAACCGGGCGTCAGTGCAGTTTTGTTTTCAAACCAAAAGTTGCCGACGCTTCCTAACACTAATACGCAATTCCTTCCCTTTTGTGCGTTTTCTGGTGCAAAAGTAAGTTTTATACAAAATAATAACGATCAAGCATGTTTTTTCATACATTGGCTTTGGGGTTGGATTTTCAACACCTTTCTTAGGACTGCAAATATTAACCAATTTTAGACTGAACTCGGACCTAATAATACTGGGTCCAAGGACTGAATGAACTCCCATACACTATATATATTGGAAGAGTCGAATTTCAATTAAAGGTATGTCGAGCTATATGTTTTAGATATTCTTAGAGAAAAATGCCTAAATTTTTGCAAACAGTGGATACCCGATCAAAAACCGTACTCCACGGAGTCTGATCTGGGTCTGCACTATTTGCAAATCACCCTTTTTGGTGTCCCCAGACTAAAATGGGTAAATGCAAGGAAAACAATGATTCCTACTATACATAGCAACGTGATTTAGCTCCGATTTGAATCCAGTAACGTATTTTACGTCTTTGATAGTATTAGATTAATTATTCAGATTCTGATTCAGAGTCTGCAATGTTCTAACAATGCCGACAAGAAACTATTATCGATTGTTCTTGTCAGTAAATAGGAAGGAATTACGGACAACTCGGTGATTTCGGTTATTCCGGTCTTCTGCAGTTTGGGTGATTTGGGCCTAGTTGTCTTCTGAAATTGGGACGACATGGGCCGAGTTGTCTTGGGCCGACTTTTTTATGGGCCGAGTTGTCCTGGACCGACTGGTCTTTGGGCCGAGTTGTCCTGAACCCATAGGAAGACCCTCACATGGTGGTCGTGTCGAATCTGTATGACAGCCGTTCCGACTGCGATTAATAAGGATCCTTGCGATCAATAAGGATCCGGATTATGAGGCATAGGAAAGCTAATTGTTAATAAAATTAGCTGCAACACTTAGATGCACATAATATTTATTGATGGAAATACTAGGTCTGACAATTATAAACAAAGGACGTCTATCGGCACTTTTTCGTCTCAGTCGCTGGAGTTACTCCCAGTGGGCGGGGCTTGCCAAGGGGCGGTTTTACAGTAATTTTGCGAAAATGTGTGAGACGAAAACATCTTGGCCAAAAATATTACTTTTCGGCGATTCTTTGACTCAGGTACTTTTCTAATATTGTATTACTTGTCCATCGATTTTCATTGTCAGAATTACATGACGAGTTTAGCTGTCTTTGAATTGTCCATTGTCTTCACTCACACGTTAGAATGTTGGTTCGCATGTTGCTTAATTTCGGCTATCTGGTTCCTGGTGGTCCAGATTATTGTATTGCTACTTCTGAACTTGAATTGATTTTGGTGATATGATGTCAGCAAGTGTGGTACACAGGTCTCTACAATGTAGCTGGTGCTACAGATCCCAGGTATTACTAAGACAACATTAGCTCTGAAGAACCTCTGTTGAAAACAGAGTATCCATTAACTGTCACACTGAATAAATTAAGTTGCCATGCCCACTTCTAATTTTCAGCCAATCAGATTACTTGATCCAGGTTTATTCAGAAGCCAAATGATCTCGCTCTACACTGTTTGCAAAGGCAGGACAAGGGTTAACAAATACTTTACATGCCTTCATTTATTGTCCTAGAACTACCCTTGATAGTGCAAGTATCAGTCAAGGGAGCTCCTATTACTATTTTTATACAATTGGTATTGCCCGGCTGGGTCTTATCCATGTGGGTAGACAATGAGAACATCTATGATGCACAGTGCAAGAAAAGGGATCTTACAAAAAAAAAAAAAAAAGAAAAAAGATCATCTTACATGGCCTTGCAGTCTGATCAGGTTCTCTGTGTGTTCTTCAATGTACACTACTTATTGATTCTGTATTAAAACAGACAGCAAAGGTCTGAGCAGACTGGGCTGATGCTGTGAATAATGTATCATAGTTTTAAACATTCAGATATTAAACAGACCTGAGAAAACAATGTAGATCTAGATCTGTTCTCAGGGGATCTGCTTTCTTGTTATGCTGATTCTGTTTGTAAATATTAGTGTAGCCACAGATCAAGTAAGGAGCAATAATTATTGTATATTACATGTACTGTCACTGTTTTGACAAACAACGCATGCTTACATGGTGCAGACCCAGATCAGATCAGACATATCTTTTTTATGCTTTTTACTGAATGGCATAGGCCTGGCTCAGAGCAGGAATAGGTGGAGTATAGTAATTACTGTAACTATTTGGACAATCAATTCTTGGCAAATAGCATAGACCCAGATAGGATCAGTCAGCTTTTTTATGCTATGTATAATGTTGTACGATCTTTTATTGACAACGGTGAAGTCCAAAATAGCATTTCCACATTTTTATATTGTTATATATTTTCTTGTCTAATTATTTGCCACATATAGATACAGTGTTCACAGTTAATTCACAGTTAATTCCCACATGTGGAAATTGTTCTTGGCAATGGCCAACAGGCCACTGCCTATTTCCAAAACTTGTAAAGCATTCAACTTATCAATCCGGATGCATGATAAAGACTGATTGACCTGGCCTTCATCTAATTTTCTTTGGGCCAGTCAAACTGGTAGTTGCTTAGCAACCAAACTTAAGCACCAACCAAAGTTTGTATTTTACTTTGAACTGTCATCAAGACTTACATGTAGTTAGCAGAATTTGACATTTGATTATTTGACCATACTGTCCTCATAAAATATTGACTTAATAGAATTAACACTTACAATTTTCACACATAGCAGTGAATGAATTATTTAGTTTGTATCTTTTGTGAGGAAAAAAAAACTGATAATGCACATATTTAGCATAGTCACTTATTATAAATATTAGATGAAATGAAGGCTTGATCTTTTCCCAACAAAGAAGGTAAAACAATAGTTGTATTTATTTGGTTAGTACAAATCAAATTATTGTGCATCTGTTTACTGAATATACAAAGCTCTTTGTGATGTTTTAGCCTGCTGTTTAGGAATGAGACATTTTGTCTTAATGAAAAACTTCAAGTATTTTATTAAAATTAAAATGAAATTCAAATTGCACTAAATTAAAATGTCATGAAAATTTTCCCTGTTACATCTCTTTAATATTTTTTTTTTATTTTTGCTATACTTTTTAGAAAGTTGTTTTCAGTGTCAGTACGCAAATCAGTTCAGGCCATTTTTCCATACAGGTAATGATATTTCATATAATTGTTGTGAAAATGTTGTGCAAACTGTATATAAACTGCAACTTGATAAACCATACCGTTTGACATGTATGCTCATCGAAGTTTTAAATCAGCCGATGCATCTGCATAGGTCTGGTCAGTCTTCATTAACCCTTCTCTTGCTGAACACGACATGCCCTATCTTAGCAAACAGTGTAGATCCAGATCAGTTGGCTTCTGAACTGATCTGGATCTTCACTGTTTGTCATTATACATGTATATGTGAATTTATATCAAAAACCTGGATCAAGTAATCTGATTGGCTGGTAATTAGAAGTGGGCGTGGCATCTTAATTTATTCAGCAAAGCAAAGGTTAATGTCTGCTTGAAGAAACTTTGCATCTTTCCAAAATATGCCAAGGGAAGATTTTGATCAGACTATACATCTGAATCTTTGCAGCCGGTGCACATGTCCAAAGGTATGTTTTCTGAGGTTGTGTCTCATACTCGGTATT
The DNA here is from genome assembly GCA_964016985.1 of Anodontia alba. Lineage (NCBI taxonomy): Eukaryota > Metazoa > Mollusca > Bivalvia > Lucinida > Lucinidae > Anodontia > Anodontia alba. Next base: position 10,333,966 of record OZ024831.1, on the reverse strand, counting down.
CAAGAAGGGCAGTTGTCAGTTTCTGGCGAAAGAATGTGCACAATACTGGTTAACCGCTAACAGGACTAAGCCTTCCCAGTAAATGTGTGGTTGGGTAAACTGACCGCGCTCGACATGACCCCATTGGGTTGACTGGGCCGTAAAACCTCAACACAAACAAACATACCCAGTATATTAAATTCCCAGGTACTAGACACCTGCAATAGTGAAGGATTTGAAAGCTTCTGAAGGTGACTTCCCAGCTTTAACCCATTTTAGACTAAAGAAACTCTCCAACACTATATATTTGAAGAGTCCAATTTCAGTTATGCACCCCCCCCCCCCCCCTCTGAAGAGTCCAATTTCAGTTATGCCCCCCCCCCACTCCCCCCCATAGGGTGGACATATTGTTTTTAGTGGGGATCCTGTTGGGTCCTTGTTGGTGTCGGCATAGCCTCTTGTCTGCACTCTATCTCCTTAATGAATCATGGACAGATTTTGACCAAACTTACACAAATTTAACATTGTGTGTGTGTGTGGGGGGGGGGGGGGGGGCAATGCTGACTACATTTTGGTGACCTTGACCCTGTTTTCAAGGTCACATGAGGGCTTAGATTTTTGTTGGAAAATGGCTGGAAATGGCTTGTCTGCACCCTGTCTCCTGAAGGAATAAATGGATTTTGATCAAACTTGCACATATATATTGCTGGGACATGTAAAAGAAGTGTTAGATTTTGGTGACTATGACCCCATTTTCAAGGTCACATGAAGGCTTAGATTATTGGAAAATGGCTTGTCTGCACCCTATCTCCTGAATGAATGGATTTTGACCAAACTTGTACATCTATATTGCTGAGACATTGAAAAGAATTGATTAGATTTTGGTGATCTTGACCCCATTTTCAAGGTCATACTATGGCTTAGATTGTTGGAAAATGGCTTGTCTGCACACTGTCACCTGAAGGAATGGGTGGATTTTGATCAAACTTGCACTGTGCCACAGCTATATTGTTGGGACATGCAAAAAAATTGATTATATTTTTGTGACCTTGACCTGATTTTCAAGGTCACACGAGGGCTTTGATTGTTGGAAAATGGCTTTTCTCCACCCTATATCCTGAAGGAATGGATGGATTTTGACCAAACTTGTACGTCTGTATTGTGACATGGAAAAGAACTGATTAGATTTTGGTGACTTTTACCCGATTTTCAAGGGCACAGGAGGGCTCAGATTGGAAAATGGCTCGTTTACACCCTATATCCTGAATGAATAGGTGGATTTTGACCAAACTTGCACAGCTATATTGTTGAGACAGGGACAAAAACTGATTAGATTTTGGATATCCTTGGCCCCATTTTCAGGGTCACACAAGGGCTTAGATTTTGGAAAATGGCTTGTCTGCACCCAATCTCATGACGGAATGGATGAATTTTGACCAAATTTACATAGCTATATTGTTTTGACCTTGACCTTATTTTTAGTCTTAGCACAGATATATTGTTGGGACATGGACTGATTTGATTTGGGTTACCATGACCCCCTTTTCAAGGTCATACAAGGTCTAAGAATGTTGATAGATGGCTTGTCTGCACCATATTGCCATATATGCTTAGGGTATGTCACAGATATTTTTATTTCCTCTGAAAGGAAGCATTTAATGAAAGGCTAAAGCCGTTTTCATCATATCTGGCTGTATTAACAAGTTATGCTTAAGCGAAAATTTTCAATATTAATACTGAATTCATTTTTGGAGAGACTTCTTCCTATATAGATAAAAGAAAAGCATACGTTTCTGTACTGGAAATGTGAATTTTAAGTAGTAGGATTTTTGGAACTACCACCTGTGGTTATATCTAGAAATTAATTTTTCTTTGAGAAGAAAACTGAAGGGGGGGGGGGGGGTGGTGGGTGGGGGGGGGAGGGTGGTAAAAGGTGGGGGGACATACATTTTCCTCTGAAAACACTGTTCTAGTTTTAGGTATGTCTTGTTACCTGATTATTCCAGTGGCTAAACTATTTGCAGTGAAGAGCCTGATAAGACACCATATTTTGTGGTCTGTAGTGTTTGCCAGTTACCCTTTTTGGGGTCTAGCCAAGTTTGGAAGGAAGTTACTATTGCATGAGTATACAAGTAAGGGAATAATTGTACAGCGATAAACAAATGAACTGCAGTAATTAATCTGCATGGACTTTCTGTTTGATCTGGGTTTTTGTTGTTTGTGTGTGGCCCTCTTGACATGTTTGTGTTGCATGCGTAGCATGGCAGACACATAGGGATGGTGTTGTCCGTTTGCGCCGGCGGCGGCGTCAGTGTCGTCGTCACAATTTTCGTTTCCATTCAATAACTTTTGAAGGGATGTATGGATTTCATTCAAATTTTGCAGAACTTTATATCACTATAAAATACAGGTCAAGTTTGATATTGGTAATCATTTGCCAAATTTTGGCTGAGTTATGGCCCTTTTTCGACTTAGTTTTTGTTGTTCGTTTCCGCTCAGTAACTTTTGAAGGTATGCATTGATTTCATTCAAAATTGCAGAAAATTTATATCGACATATAATACAGGTCAAGTTTGATATTGGTAATCATCCGCCAAATTTTGGCTGATTATGGCACTTTTTCAACTTAGTTTTTGTTGGTGTGTTGATATTGGTTTCCGCTCAATAACTTCTGCAGGGATGCATTGAATTTATTGAAAGATTTATCATTGTAAAATACAGGTCAAGTTCCATATGATATTAGTAATCATCTGCCAAATTTTGGCTGAGTTATGGCTCTTTTTTGACTTACTTTTTGTTGGTGTGTTGATATTGTTTTCCACTCAATAACTTTTGCAGAGATGCATCGATTTTATTGAAAGTTTGCAGAAGGATATATCATTGTAAAATACAGGTCAAGTTCGATATTGGTTATCATTCGCAAAAGTTTGGCCTATATATGGCGCTTTTTCGTCTTTGGTTTTGTTGTTGGGGTAAAATACAAGGTAAAGATATTGTTTCCCCTCAATAACTTTTGAATGGATGCATTGATTTCATTCGAAGTTTGTAGTGAGGGGTTGCCTTTAGGTGATTATAAGGACCGGTGTTTTTTTCCGTTTTCATATCAAATGGTTGGCGCTTTAAGCAGGCAACACATTCGATTCTCAGAATTCTAGTTTTCAACGGTAAAGTACTGTTATTTTTCTTTTTTCGCCATGAAAACATGTGTTTGGCAAGGCACTTCTAATGAGTACCCACAACATATTTTTTTTATGGAGAAATAAGAAAACTGTTTTGTGGATACACTCTCTTGTTTGGAGCTATGGAGTTATGCATGTTTTGTCTTTATTTTTCAGTACAGTTACAGCAAAGATGGATGTTGGGGGGCCCTTGTAACTGATTATGTGCAAAGGTAAGGAATTATAAATACCTTACCACCTCTTTACAACCAACTTTTTTCTCACTTAGGCCAAGTAAAAAAAATGTGTGTTTAGGGTAACATGTTAGGAAAAAATAGGTATGGTTAGGATTTTTTTTTTACATTTTTTTATATAAAATTATACCCTATTAAATTACCAAATATTTGGACAGCCCAATAATTCACATAGAATTTTACTTAGTTTGTTTGGCTACCCTTTGATGTGTCAAAAAAGTATTGACAGAATGACAAAGTGTAGACTCTAATCAAACTGCTTATGTAGGAGAAGTTTGATTCTGGTCTACACTGTTTGCTCAAACCTGGTTATCCAAATTATTTGCATAAATACAGTAGCAAAAATATTTTTATCCTAGTAATACATGTTTTTTTGAGAAAACATGAAAAAAAATTGCTATAGTTCACCAGCAGAATTAACCCTTGTTCTGCTGAATAAATTAAGATGCCACACCTACTTCTAATTTTCAGCCAATTAGATTGCTTCATCTGGATTGTCTCTACAAATTAACATACTTAATGGCAAACAGTGCAGATCCAGATCAGTTGGCTTCTTCAGAAGCCAACTGATCTGGATCTACACTGCAAAGGCAGGGTATATCCGGGTTCAGCATGACAAGAGTTAAGAAGGGTATGATGTGAGTACTTATTAGAAGCACCACAACGGATGTTTTTGTGGAGAATTAAGAAAAATAACTACTTTCTGGTGAAAAAAGCACCTTATTTGAAGCTATGTCTACCATATAAATGTGTAGCAAATACACATACTATGACTGCTTTAGCAAGCAGGAAAGACACAGAGATCACTTTCTGGCATTGGCATTGGTGTCAACAATGTTAAGTTTGTGCGTTTAGCTCTGTTTCTCAAACACCAAGGCTTTTAGGCTAATGATACTAATGAAATTTCATACACACATCCTCCATGATATACCCTGCCCACTGCACTCAGCCATTACTTACCTTGACCTACTTTTCACGCTTATCTGAACAATGTGTAGTCTGTGCATTTAGCTCTGTTTCTTGAACACCACCAGCAGTTGTGACATAGTCATTCGGTGAATTTCTTGTTTTCATGATGAAATCAGTTATGTTCACATATATCATACTGATAGGATTTTATTATTTTAAAGGAAATGTGATGTGATCAACAGAGGATTTTCTGGCTACAACACAAGATGGTGCAAGTTGATTTTGCCAAAACTGATCTCAGCTGATGATGCCTCCTGCACACAGATGGTCACAGTATGCCTTGGTGCCAATGATTCAGTTGACAGTGTGATTTGTACAAAGCAACATGTACCTCTAGAAGAATATAAACAAAATCTTAAAGATATGGTGGTATATCTTCAGGTTAATACATAGATTTTAACTTAAATACATTGAACCCTTGTTACAGTGGCAGCAGTTGTTCCCAAAGATGTTGCCATTAAAATAAATTTGCACAGAAGCTTATAATTCTACTAATGGGGCTACATCACGAAAACATACCTATATAATTTTGACCCCCTTAAATCCCACTTTTATATAATAAAACTGGGGTTTACAGGGGTATACATTATTTTTCTTATTTCTGCTCAAAACATAGACTGTGGGTACTTGTTAGAACCGCCTCGGCGAAGGCGGTTCTAACAAGTACCCAAATCTATGTTTTGAGCAGAAATATGAAAAATATCGGAGTTTTTTATCTAAAAATTTTCAGTTTTTGGAGAAGAAATTTTCTGTATATTTGAATAGGCGTGTTTTCTTAATGTCAGCTCCCAGTGTAGGATGTGTAACATGTTCAGTGTGGGTTACCTATCATCTGTTGGCTTAGAACTTAGAGCCTATCAGGAATACAATCTAGTTCTCTTTGAGAAACTGTTACGATAATAGCTTTCGCCTCTGACAGCAGTACTTCATTACATGTTTAAAGAAATAATCATTTACATGCCAGCTGGGGGGTCAGAACTGGTTAACATTTAGCATACTGGGTAAATTTTCAGCAGGCAACATTTTGAAATACTTTTTATTTCCCCTCCCAAAACAGATTTTAACATTTCATACTGTCTCCTTAGAAGACAGTTTACATGAAATGACAAACCTTGTTTTGTGGGAAAAATGGAAAAAGAAGTCATCAAAATTGTCATCTGCTGAATTTGCCCAGATAGTGGTAAATGTTAAAAGACCACAGTAAAGGTAATGAAACATGAAATCATTTCAATAGATACTTTTACGACAGATTCACAAGTCAAGAAATCATTAAAAGTTTTTTAACCCTTGTCCTGCTGAGCCCAGATATGCCCTGCCTTTACAAACAGTGTAGATCCAGGTCAGTTGGCTTCTGAAGAAGCCAGCTGATCTGGATCTGCACTGTTTGCCATTAAGTATGTGAATTTGTATCAACAACCTGGATCAAATGATCTGATTGGCTGAAAATTAGAAGTGGGCATGGCATCTTAATTTATTCAGCATGACAAGGGTTAAAAAAAATCCATAATATACAGTGTGAAGTTCCCTTCAAGTGGTAAGAATTACATTTCATATAAATTCTGAAATATTTTAAGCTTAAGATGTCTGCACTTCAGCCAGAAAAAAAGCCTTAAGGAACAGAGCAGAATCATCAAACAGAAGCAGTCTGATCAGGGTTTACACTGTCACTCTGTCAGCACACATCCTAAGGTAGTCAAAGGATATATTCAAGTTTTACAGAAAATACGGTGCAGGGTTAAAGCACTAAAAGGATAATTTCCATGTATTTTTTTTTAAATCCTGCTTCTGTACAATCTTGACAGAAAACACTATTAAATTACAAATGTTACTGCACAGAATATATACATTATTTCCTTTGATTTCTATAACTGTCAGATTTGATTTTTTTTACTCCAGTGTTTATTCAGTCACTCTATAGAGGTGCACAATTTACAACAGAGGTGCACAATTTACAAAGTTGATTTTAGCCATATTTTTAATTAATCAATTAGTTACATGTATGTGATGCTACATTTCTTAATACATACACAGGGAGTGATAAGTAGGTAACATTAATTTTGCCACATGCTAGGTATTATCTTAATGTGATCTTAGTTTGCAGCAAGGGTTATACAAACACATTAATGCCAGTCACGGCTGGATTTGACTAGCCAGTGAGATAGAACTTTCCTCCTATAAGTCATTTCAAGGCAGTCCTGTTAGTAGAAATATAAGCCTCTGATTTGCTATGTTGTAAAGAATCCTTAATGAACAGAATGATGAATCCTTAACAAGCAATATGTAAGAAAGGCCTTGTTTTATTCTTATTTCCTAATAAAACATGTTTTGGATACTTGTTAGAATGCCTCAGATAGGCACTTCTAACAAATATCCAAAACATATGTTTTGAACTGGAAGTATTAAATACAGTGCTCTTGCATATTTTCTCCTGCAACATTCTTTCATGGAGATTGCTCATGAAATATTTTCTGTGGTCATTTTCTCCATTCTGCTGCTTCAAGAAGGCCAGCTGCCAGTTTCTGGCAAAAGAGTGTGCACAAGTACTGGTTAACAGCTTAGAGGACCTAGCCTGCCCAGGAAAAAATGTGGTAAGGTAAACTGACTGCGCTCTACATGACCCTTATGGGTTGACCGGGCCTTAAAATCTCAAATTAAACAAAAACATTTTTTTCAGGTTACATAGGTCTGACAAAGGTCTAGGTCTAGATAAGAGTTGGTATCAGGTAAATAGTTTTCTTATTTCTAAACAAAAACATATGTTGTGGGTACTCATTAGAAGCACCTCACTGAGGTGCTTCTAATGAGTACCCACAACATATGTTTTTGTTGAGAAAAAAGAAAAAAAATAGATACTTTTTGGTTGAGAAAAGGGCCTTACCAAGAGCTGTGACCTGACATAGCTATTGAAAAGTGTTGTTATTTTTGTTGTTTTCCATGTAAACAAGTATTGTGGGTATAGACTTGTCATGGAGAAATAAGAGAAATATTAACTGGATACTGCCTCTTATGTGGACCTATGATACACCTTTTATCTAAAGTCCTGTTCTTTTTTTCAGTCTGTTGGTATATCAAGTGACAAGATAGTCCTTATTTCACCACCTTGCTGTGATGAGGTAAAGTGGGAGAAGGACTGTGAGATTAAAGGTAATTTGAAATTAATTATTGTGCACCTCTCAATCTTAGCCCCAGGTAAAGTGCTTTTCATTACGAAAACAAGTCTATTCAAATATACTGAAAATTTTACCGCCAAAAAAAGAATTTTTAGATAAAAATTCTGATATTTTTCATATTTCTGCTCAAAATATAGATTGTGGATACTCAGAACTGCCTCAGCGAGGCGGTTCTAATGAGTATGCACAATCTATGTTTTTGAGCAGAAATAAGAAAAATAATGTATTCCCCTGTAAACCCCAGTTTTACTATATAAAAGTGGGTCAACATTATATAGGCATGTTTTCGTGATGTATCAACCCAAACTTGTTGATTTTTTTTATATCTCCTTGAAACGAGTTGTGGGTAATCATTAGAAGCATTTTACAAGGCACTTCAAATGAGTACCTACAACATAAGTTGTTTTTTTTTTTTTTCTGGTGAAAGAATTGCACAATACTGGTTAACCGCTTAGAGGACTAAGCCTGCCCCAGTTAAAGTGTGGTTAGGTAAACTGACTGCGCTTGACATGACCCCATTGGGTTGACTGGGCCGTAAAACCTCAACACAAACACAAACACATATGTTTTTGTGGAGAAATAAGAAAAATATTTTTCTGATACTGCCTCTTATCTTGAGCTTTGTATCAGTGTTGGTGGGTGGGAAGGTAGTGTGGCATTACCCAAAGTAATTTGAGTTTTCAAATTCTATTTTCCTCACCCTGGAAACACAAATTGTTGTCTAAAACTACCCAGGGTGGGCTAAACTGAAAGAATCTGTTGCTCTTTGTAAAATTGTCATAAAATTGTTAAATAGTTAGTCAAAAAAGATTTATTCCCACCCTGGTTATGAAACATTAAGTCTAATTCTTGGGTATGAGGATTATTTTCCAGTCTAGGTCTGCCTGTCTCTCTGTACTGCACTTCTGAGGGAAAAATGGCAGGTGTATTATTATGTTGGCAATATGTAAAGGTCATCATTTTTGTATTGAACTAATATAAATTATCATTAAAAGTAGTTTTAATATATTTTAAACAGCATGATATTTATAGTGAAGTAGAAATAAAAATACTAAATAATTGAGAGGTGGAGATAATTCAGTGCCTATAAATTATGCTGTCCAAATTTTGGTTAGAGAGGGTTTGTTGGAAATCCTTATTTGTTTCTTATTATTTTATGAATAAATGGAGCAGAAAAAAAAAATAATAAAACAACAACAACAGCAGAAACCATAAAAAAAAAAAACAAACAAAAAAAACAAGAAATCTGCGGAAAGCGATGTGGCACCTGCGGGGATTATACAAGTTCCTATTTGTATTGAAAAAAATCTATTTTGCAGTATTCAAGAAATTGATGGGTTAGTTTGTAAGAAAAATGAACAAAGTAGAAAATTTGGAATATTGGCTTGCAAAATTTGATCTAAACCTGTCCATTATTTCACAAGATATTGATATTGAGCAGATATCATTTTTGCCCATTAATTAAGGCCAGTAACTCAGCTGAAAATTGATGAAAAATGTCATGTGACAATCCCAAGCTAGGTATTGTTAACAACAATATGTATGCAAAATATGATCCTAATCCATCAATTCTTTCACAAGATATTGAGCGGAAACCAATTTTGGGCATAAATCAAGGGCCCCTAACTGCTGAAATGAATCTGAGATTTATGTGCAAACAATATGCACATCTTCAGACCATGACCTAATCATCTGTGAAGTTTCAAAACTGTTGGCCTAAAACTGCAGGAGGAGTTGCGCTCACAAAACACCCACTGACTATAAGGGTTTTAGGTAAAAACGGACTTAGTTTACAAAGCGGAAAAAGTTGAAAAAAAAGAATCTGAGATTTATGTGCAAACAATATGCAAATCTTCAGACCCTGACCTAATCATCTGTGAAGTTTCAAAACTACTGGCCTAAAACTGCAGGAGGAGTTGCGCTCACGAGACACCCACTGACTATAAGGGTTTTAGGTAAAAACTGACTAAGTTAACAAAGCGGAAAAAGTTGAAAAAAAAAATCTGAGAATTATTAGCAAACAATATGCACATCTACACACCATGTCCAAAACATCTGTGAAGTTTCAGAATGATTGGCCAAAAACTGTAGGAGGAGTTGCGCTCACGAGACACCCACTGACTATATGGGTTTTAGGTAAAAACTGACTAAGTTAACAAAGCGGAAAAAGTTGAAAAAAAAAATCTGAGTTTTATGAGCAAACAATATGCACATCTACACACCATGGCCAAAACATCTGTGAAGTTTCAAATTGATTCGCCAAAAACTGTAGGAGGAGTTGTGCTCATGAGATACCCACTGACTATAAGGGTTTTAGGTAAAAACTGACTAAGTTAACAAAGTGGAAAAAGTTGAAAAAAAAAAAATCTGAGAATTATGAGCAAACAATATGCACATCTACATGCCATGGCCAAAACATCTGTGACGTTTCAAAATGATTGGCCAAAAACTGTAGGAGGAGTTGCGCTCACAAGTCAATTGTTGACAAACGGACGAACGGATGGGTCACGGCATGCCTATATCGCACCTGCATGCTAACGCAGGTGCGACAAAAAGAAGAAGAGAAAACAAAACAAAAACAACTGAAAATTAGGATTGTGTTGGGGTTTAACGACACATCAACGCTTGAGGGTCATTGTGTGTCATCTCCTAGAGAAAGGGAGAAAAGAGATGGAAGAGACAGTAGAGGAGATGAAAGAGGGGGACAGGGAAGAAGAGAACAAGAATGAAAGTGAAGAAACAGAAGAAATAAAAACATCCCCCCTCTACCCTTACCTGCTACAAGGATAGCAGGCCTTGCCCAACTGTAAGCTAATATCAGTTAGACGCCCCAGTGATGTAAGCTACATAACACCTTTGCCACACCCGACCACCCCAAGAAAGAAATTGGAAAGTAGAAATAATAAACATAAGAGATAAATCCTTCAGAATATGGGTAAATGTAGTGTATGTGGTTTTTGTCACAAAAAGCATTGGTAGAGATGATTTCAGGTTTAACAACATGTCAACCCCTGAGGGTTATTTGTAATACATGTAAAGTATTGATAGAGAATCTTTCATATGTACACCAGTACAGGTGAAAACGTTTGTCTTCATTTGCATTTTTGTGTTTAGGTCGTGTGTTTGGCAAGTATAATGAACCAACCAAATGGTATGCAAAAGCATGTTGTGAGGCAGCGAAAGAGATGGGCACTGACTTGGTGGATTTCTACTCAGCCATGTCAAAACAGGAGGTAATAACTTAATCATCAATCAAGGTCATCTTTGAAGACAAAAAAGAAAAACAATCACTTGCCTATATTCACTTGCCTATATCTATCCACACATTTTGTGTAATTTTGCATAAAGAAGCATCAGTATTTTTATGGTCGACCTCATACTGCAGAGATGCATATCTCCAGATAAGGAAGATTTCAGAAGATAAACTATACATGTATTATGATTTTTTGCAACAAAACATATCTTGTGAATTATCATTGGAACTGACATGCCAAAATGGTTCCATTGCATACCCACAAGATATGTTGCAGATGCATAAATAACAAAACTATCCTAAATTGTTACCTTATATGATGTTAATACTGGTTTAGCTAGGCCTCCCCGTATCATGCTTGCATTTACTGAAAAAGCACTATTGAAAATTGTAGAAGACAGTCTAAATTGTTTCTCGAGAAAAATGAGGCTGGACATTTCAAGACAATTTACATAAAAGTTCATGCCTTATTTTAACAAAGAAAATAGAAATTAGAATGTAGCCTGCTGCTGTTGTGACTGGCATTTTAAGGGTTACTCATAGCCGCAGATAAGAGGGGGTAGCCACATAATATTTTTCTTATTTCTTTGAGAAAACATACATTGTGGGTACTCATTAGAAGTGCCTCAGTGAGGCACTTCTAATGAGTACCCACAATGTATGTTTTCTCAAAGAAATAAGAAAAATATCAGTCCTTTTGGTTGAAAAAAATCATCTTATCTGGAGCTGTGGTAAATTGTTCCTGATGTGTGATACAACTCAGTTGCTCTATTCCAGAACTGGACTGACATGTTGAATGATGGTTTACACCTGTCTACAGAAGGGTCGGAATTTCTGTTTGAACTACTGAAACCAGCCCTGGAGAAGCACACCAAGGATTTACCAATGATATATCCCTACTGGGCTGATATTGATAATGATAATCCAAGTCTAGAACTAAATAAACACTTCTAGATGGCGCAACTCAGGTTCAGTCTGTGATATCAGAAATCAGCCTTATTTTTCTCATACAGTCTTAGCTCTAGATAAGAAAGGATATCCACACATTATTTTTCTTATTTTTCCTCGAAAAACCTATGATGTGGGTACTCATTAGAAGCACCTTGACCAGGAGCTTCTAATGAGTACCCATAACATAGGTTTTCATAGAGAAGTATATTGTTTTTCTTATTTCTCCATTAAAACCTATGTTGTGGGTACTCATTAGAAGTGCCTCAGTGAGGCCCTTGGAATGAGTACCACAACATAGGTTTTAATGGAGAATTAAGAAAAATATCAATACTTTTTTATTGAAAAAAATCTTATCTAGAGCTGTGTGCAGTCTCATCTTTTCCTAGATATATATATGTAGTAATAAATGTTTTTTGCACTGTAGTTAACCCTTAAAGTGCCATTAAGAATTGTAGCTGATGGCTTTCTATTTATGCCTCCAACTTCGAAGTAGTGGGAGGGGCATAATGCTTTTAGGTTGTTCATCCTTCCATTTGTCATGCATATCTTGTCGGCAAGATATCTCAAAAAGTGTTCAAACTAGAGCCTTGAAATTCGGTATGCTGATTGGGGATGATGAGTAGATTACCTGATTAGCTTTAAAAAAGTCTTGAAAAATTTTTGGTGGTGTTATGGACTAAGATATATTTGGGGGCAGGGCTTGAGAAAGTGTCGGTTTGCAACTGACTTTTTATGAGATGGACTGAATTTGACTTCAAAAGGACATCTAAAATTTGGTGCATAATCACCATTTCCAATGAAAAAAAAAAAAACGGCCACTCTTACCTTCGTAATGGCCAGTTTTCAGTGATATATGATACCTTTTTCGGCTTTCTGATCACCTTGAATAAGGAAACATCCAGTAACTTCGACACTCTCTGTGTATTGAGTAAAGGAAACAACTAACAGATTACTTGAGGACTGTTACATACACACTGGTGAGGGGAATAATGTTTTATAACCAAACATTTCTAGTTTTTTAGAGAAATAAGGCTTGACATTTAATGTCTGCTAGGCAGACAAGTCACATGAAATGTCAAGCCTTATTGTCTCAGAAAATTAAGATAAAAATATTTTAGAATGTCATCTGCTGCTTTTGTGACCAGGGCCCAATTGTTCTAGGCATATTAGCTTAACAACTCGTTAGTGGTCAAAATGTTAACTGTTTTAGTAAGTACAATATCTGATTTGCAGGTATTTTTGCTGAAAAAATGTGAGTAGCTTTTGCAAATGCAAAAGCTATCGACATTTTTTTAGCAAAAATGTTAGTATATATGCCAAATTTAATGATCAAAGTTTTAACGATATGTTTACTAACAACATCATTAGTTTTGAACAACTTCTCGAAGGGTTAGGATAGTTTGAGTTGTAATGGCAGTAATTTCACCAATTATGTATCTTTCATGTGTTTTAGTGGTCAATTCAATTTCATCATCTTCATTTTGTTTTTTATAACCAGCCTTTTGAAATTTTGTACTTGGTACCACCGTTAAATGCTAACTATTTTCTGCCATTGCATCTCTTTACATTCCAATGAATATACACTTTAACCAATTTTAGTCTGGAGATCCCACAAAACAGTTATTGGCAAACAGTGCAGATCCCAGTCAGATGCCACATTCTGTTGCATCTAATCAGGGTCTGCACTATATGCATTAAATACAGGAATTTCTATAAAACATAGTAATAATAAAAACTAACCAGACACCCTGCTATTGGAAATTGACCGGTCCAAAGAATTGCAGTAGAAGACCCAGTAAGCATTCTTTATAAATCTATAGCGGTCCGTTATCGGCCCATCAGGGTAGCTGACGGGCCGATAACAGCCCGCAATAGATTTAAAAAGAATGCTAGCTGGGGAGTTCACTTGATATAAATGGGTTAATAATAGCTTCTATTGTTACTCACCATAGAAATGACCATATTTGCCCCAAATATTCTGACATGCCTGAGCAATCATTGTAGATCCTGGTCAAACTGAGGAGCAGTTTGTCAGGATCTGTAAAGTTTGCCATTATTTCAGCATTTTTTATCACCAGGTAGCAAAATTGACTTGTTCAAATTTTACAATATTTATTCTCAGAACTGGGACACTTATCTACTTACCATACTTGTCCTAAAATTTGAAATAATCCCTTCTACTACCTGTTGCTGTGTCTAAAATATTGCTGCATGAATGGCAAACAGTGTAGACCCTGATCAGATGCCACATTATGTGGCATCTGATCTGGGTCTACACTGTTTACAAAGGCCTATCTGTCCCAATACTTAGGATTATTACAGTATTACAAGATTCATGTGTCCAAATAATTTGGGTAACTACAATATATAACAGGTTAACCCATTTCAGACTCTCATTTTGTTAACCCATTTCAATTGGTAAACCCCTAAAAGGGTAATTGGCAAACAGTGCAGACCCAGATCAGACACAGCAGAATATGGCATCTGATCAGGGTCTACACTATTTGCATTATAAACAGGAATTTCTATAAAACATAGTAATAATAAAAGCTAACCTTGCAATTGGAAATTGGCTGGGCTAAAGAGTTGTGATAGAAAAGTCCACTTGACATAAATGAGTTAAAATAATTCTTCAGTTCTTGTTTTTTTGTTGTTGTTTTTTTTTAAATACCTCCTATTCTGCTAAATTGAACTGGAAATCCATATTCTAGTGATACTAGGATAATGCTTAGTACTCTGTGTAAAATTTTGAGCAGACAACATATTGAATTTTTTTTTCCTGAAAACTGGATTTGACATTATATACAAATTGTCTCTGGACATTTTGTGTGAAATGTCTTACTCTGTTTGCTAGAAAAACAAGAAAAAAATATCACCAATTCGTTGTCTGCTGATTTAGCTAGGAGAGGGGTAAATGTTAATAATGTTACATTTTGTGGTTTTATAGATTTTAAAGTTTGAAGTTAACCCATTTTTGTTGTTTTGAAATAATACCTTTTGCATGTGTTCAGTTCATAAATTAAATTCTCAATATATCATGCTCCAGATAAGAGAGATATCTAGACAAATATTTCTCTGTGAAAAATATGTTGTGGGTACTCATCAAAAGTGTCCAAGTGAGATACTTCTAATGAAAACCCACAAAATTTGTTATCATGCAGAAAACAGTGTGAGCTATGTATATTCATTTGCCTTCTCATGAACTTAATTCATCCTGTTTATATACAAATTTTGATTGGCTGCTTCCAATAAATACTGCAGAATTCCAAAAATATAAGGGCTATCCAATCCACAGCAAGTTTTTTTTTTTATATAAATGTTGTTGGGTCAATAATTTTGCCTATTGCAGCATAACCTCTGCATGGCAAATCTTATATCCCAAATTTTTGTCTGACTGAAAACTTTTCATTGCTTAGCAGTGAAACTTTTAAAAGAAAAGAATTTGCTCCTTCTGGGGGAAATAAAAATGAATTAACATTCCCTCACCTTGGGGGCTGTCTTAAAGAATCCCTTTTGGGTGCAAATTCTTTCCTTTAAGACAGCCCCCATGTTTTGGCAGGATTCATGTACACTGGCACCAAATTCCTATTTGCAAAAAGTGTCTCCCTTTGAAAAAAAGGCAGCAAACTTTTAAGCTGTATCAGTTCCCTCTAATAGGTGGATATCATGGGCCAGTATTTAAGAAAAGGTGCTAAAGGGACTAGATACTCCCAAGAAGACAATTCACGTGAAATGTCATAGCCTATTTTCTAGGAAATCAAGAAAACAATATTTCAGAATGTCCTGTACTGACATTTTTACCCTGCATATAAATCTTTAATGGCATATGAAGCCAGCAAAGATGCAGACCAGCCTGCAGAGCCACCTGAATTTCTGAAACTACACAATTTATTTAACTAGCTTAGAAATGCTTGCATTAGCCCTGTTGTTTATTACCAGATTAAATGTTTATGACTTCCTGATTAGATATTTGTGTGCCTGATTGATTTTATTTGACAGTTTGCTTCAAGTCTGCAGTAGACCCATGATAATTCAAAGTTCAAGGAACAAGACTATTTGTTTGAATTATCAAGACTGAATAGATGTGGGTCCAAAATATATGTTTCAATTGGGATTTCAAAATTACTTTGAATTATTGAGAATTTTGAATCATTGATGTTTGAATTATTGAGGCTCTAATGTATTTACTGTTTGAAATAATGTATGAAAATGTGCCTAATTTATGAAGGTATTTATATCATAATACAATCAAGCAGTCAAATATTGTTTGCTCAAACAAATTGTGATATTACTGTAATAAATGTAAGTATTGGGACAGAAGTCCTGAGGAAACAGTATAGACCCAGATCAGATGCCACAGAATGTGGCATCTGATCAGGATCTACACTGTTTTCCGCTCACCCAGAAATTCTAGACACATCAACAGGCAGTTTAATGGACTTTCAAATTTTAGAACAAGTATGGTAAGGCATTGTCCCAATCTTTAGAGTAAATACGATACAAGAAGTGTTTTGAGACATTCAGTGCTTGTTGAGACTGAGTTCAGCATCAAGAGCTAATGTAAAGTGAAGTTTTGTGAAGTATCAAGAAAAACAATTGTACACCACAACCTCATTATTGTTGGGGTTCATAGCATAAACCATGTTAGTTAAACAACCGTGGTATATCCAAACAAAAATGTATAGATTATATTGAAAAATGACCATTATGGTCATTTTTCAGTATAATCTATACATTTTTGGGACCCATCTTTGAACCATGTTCTATCCAAAACAGTGTTATAACAGACCATGTTATAAAGAAGTTGTAGTGTATTTGCACTTCATGGTGCATCCTGCTCTATTTGTGGAATGTTTTTGCAAATGGAAAGCAAACCTCTGATTCCAAGAGAGCCAACATTTTTTACCAATTTTATATAAAAAATGTATTAAGTGAAGTTACCAATGAAATACCATAAACATGAAGCATAGTCCTCTCAAGGCACCAAAGGAAGGAGAGATGAGGAACTAGTAAGGACACAAGAAACACCATGTGAAATCACAGAATACAAACAACATTATGAAAACAAGCCTATTCAAATATATAGAAAGTTTGACCTCAAAAAACTGAAAATTTTTAGATAAAAAAATTCTGATATCTTTCATATTTCTGCTCAAAACATAGATTGTGGGTACTCATTAGATCTGCCTCGGTGAGGCAGTTCTAACGAGTACCCACAATCTATGTTTTTGAGCAGAAATAAGATAAATAATGTATACCCCTGTAAACCCCAGTTTTCCTATATAAAAGTGGGGTTTAAGGGGGTCAAAATTATATAGGCGTGTTTTCGTGATGAACTACTGCAGAGGAACAGTATCTTGGAATTCCTCTTTTCCATAGTTCTTAGATGTTGAAATATATCCATATTGCCTTTTGTTATGGTGTTTTCTTATTACTGCTCAGAATGTTATATTGTAAGAAAGAAAAACAAATTTCTAATATAATTTGATGTTGTTAATAACACTAATCAGTGCTGACGTCACAGAGTAGAACAAACAAAACTTCTATATATGGTCACGACAAGTTCTTTTTTGTTATGCTTTTTCAATGACCATTTCTGTTACACATGAATAGTTCATTCACAAGCAACTATTTGATTGCTATAGTGTAAGGATTGTTTGTCCTACTATTGTATATAATTAATCTTTTTATAACCATTTTATATATGTATCTATAAGGGCTATTGGAGATGCAATACACATTGTTTCACGCTCTTGGTTTGTTAATAGTGCTGTTGCATACCCATATGCTTTCTCATTCTGTTTATCTAGAATGTAGTAAGGAATAGAATAGTTTATATTTTCACTTTTGACATTACATCCACTTTAAAATGCTGCAGTGGGATCAAAAGCAAAAACCATGTTAGCCTAACAACTGTGTTGTGTCCAAACAAAAATGTATAGATTATATACAAAAATGACCATTTACAAAAATGTATAGATTATATACAAAAATGACCATAAATGGTCATTTTTCAATATACGTGTAATCTATACAGTTTGTCCAAACAAAAATATATAGATTATATACAAAAATGACCATTTACAAAAATGTATAGATTATATAGAAAAATGACCATAAATGGTCATTTTTCTGTATAATCTATACAATTTAGTTTGGATACAAATTTTTAGGGGTCATTTTAAACTGTTATATCTGAAACTATGCTACAATGAACCATGTTATAAAGAGGTTCCTGTGTAGTTCACTTTAACATTTATTTGTTCACTTGAATGAAAGTACTTGAAGAGCTATTACTCTGGCTCTGGTGTCACATTGGAAATTTTGCTTCATAAAAGTTATAGTTTTGCGTTAAATCTTTTTATAACATGAACAAATACAAGTTCAGGCATACTATTATATTTATTGATGGCTCTTTCTTTTAAAGACCCATAAAAAGAATTATAAGGAGACCTTCAACTGATAGCATTAAATCCAGACACTAATATTGCAAACTGCAACAAAAAGTTTCAGCAAGTTCAAAAGTTATTACAGTTTAATAAAGTTGGGCTTTTAATCTGTATTTAGTAGCTATTGCTGATATTCCGGATAAAATGAGCATATGACAGATGGGTGATATTAATTTTCTTTTTCTCTTATAACATAATAGTTTGTCTGTCATTACTGACAATGAACAATCTTAATCACATGCAAGAAATGCTACTGTTTGTGTGTTCTAAGATGGCTGATTAGACCAATTCTAGCTCTAAACTGTCTGTTGCAGATGGAACAACAGAGGTCAGAGCAAGACAGCTCTGTTGGTGATGCCTTAGTGCTGGCTTTTTGCGTTGCTCATTTCTGCTCAGCTTCGCTGATTCTTTTGCCTCATATTCACTAGCACCTCCTCTGATGTGGCCTTGCCACTTTGCTCGGTCCTGTGCAATTTGTTCCCATGACTCTGTTTGTATGTTGAAATCCTTGAGGGAGGCTTTGAGGGTGTCTTTGTATCGCTTCTGACCATCATGGGAGCGTTTGCCCATTTCTAGTTCTCCATAGAGGATTTTCATTGGCAAACGTTCCTCAGGCATCCTAGTAACATGGTCTGTCCATCTTAACTGTGCAAGTTCAGAAGAGTATGTACACTCTGCATCCCTGCCCTTTTCAGGACCTGTGTCTGGAATCCTGTCTTGCCACTTAATCTTTAAAAGTTTTCTAAGGCAGCTTGTATGGAAGTGGTTCAGTCTTTTGGTAAACTGTCCACGTTTCGCATGCATACAATAGTGTTGGCAGCACCACATCTTTGTAGACTTTCAGCTTTGTGTCAAGCCTGATTCCACTTCCATCCCAAACACTACCCCTAGTCAGCCAAATGCTGTACTAGCTTTGGCAATCCTGGCATTGACTTCATCATCAATGTGCACGATTCTTGACAATATGTTTCCAAGGTAGGTGAAATTGTCTACCACTTACAATCTTTGACCTTTCACTGTAATGGTGGGCTCCTTGTAAGGCTTGCCAGGTGCTGGTTGATAAACCACCTCGGTCATTTTGATGCTGATTGTGAGGTCATAGCTGTTATAGGAGTCAGATACTTGATCTACACCTTTTTGCATCTTCTCTTCTGTTGGAGCACCCTTTGCCATGTCATCAGCAAAGAGGAACTAGTCTAGCACCTCTGTCTGCACCTTGGATTGGGCTTGCAATCTTCTTAGGTTGAAAAGCTTCCCATCAAAGTGATACCTAATAGGTATACCATTGTCACCATCCTGGAAAGCAGCTGTAAGCATGGCAGAGAATGTCATGCTGAACAGAGTTGGGGCTAGTACACATCCTTGCTTGACACCATTTGTCACTGGAAATGGAATTCCTTATGAATTCTGGGTCAAAAACATTGCCAAAAGGTTTAAGAGGTAGTATATTTGTCTGAAATTATGTAAAGAGGTTAATGTTCCACATCTGCACGCGACATCAGGCAGACTATCACCTATTGTGGCATTTTCTTTTTGTTTATTTCTTGCATTGTATTTCTTTAAAATTTATTTGGCCTCATTTTCTAGGTACAGAACTATGGTTTTTAACCAATATCAAGCCCCAGAACACGCTGAACAGGAACGAATTGATGCCAGATGGCAAGGAAAAAAATTAATTTGCCGACATAAGTGTCTAAGAATAGGTAGAAGTTTAATTGTTGTGAATGAAAGCATAAAAGAAACAGAAAATTTGACTTTTTTTCGGTGTAGGATTGAATTTAATTTCTTTCATGAACACCAAAACTTGTATTTTCACAATTAATTTTAATTATAGTGAAAATACAAGTTTTGGTGAAAAGGTTTGATTAATTTTTGGTGTTCATTTGGTGAAATAAAATTTGATCTCGCACTGAAAAAAATCAAATATTCTGTATGTAAACTACTGTAAAGGAGGCAGTATGTATGAAATACTAAACCTAATTATAAAGTATTTTAACTTTTAACACACCATTCAAAATCAAAGCAGATAACATTCTAACATAGTTCAAGAAAATACAGCTTAACAGTTCCTGTGAATCACCCGCCCTGTCATATTTTCTTAAAAAAAAAAACAACAAAAAACAAAATACACTACAACCTCTTTATAACACGATTTGTTATAACAAGGTTTTGGATATAACACGGTTCAAAGATGGATCCCAAAAATGTATAATTTCAGTATAATCTATACATTTTTGTTTGGATATAACACGGTTGTTTAACTTACACGGTTTATGCTATGGACCCCAACAATAATGCTATAAAGAGGTTGTGGTGTAGAATGTTATCTGCTGCTGTTGTGACAAGCACTTTAACTCTTTCCCTGCTAGTGGTGACTTTTGTCCTCTGCCTGATAACCTTTGCAAACAGTTTGGAACTTTGGACCCAGATCAGGTCCGACAAAATGTTGGGCCTGATCTGAATCCAAACTGTTTGACAGTCTGATGGTATTCATGAAAGATTTTTTTGAAAAAGTTAATTTATAAAAAAAACATCCACAGACGACAAAAAAGCATACAAGATTACCCAGTATGCAAAGAGGTAAGGGTTAAAAGATGGTCAGCTAGTATTCAAAGTGATCAGGGTAAACAGATCTGGATAAATGAGAGCATCAGTTGTTATTTTACTCATTACCATTGATATTTTTATTCTATCTCCACAAAAAAGATTCTGTGATATCATTATTTGCACAATACTCTACTATAGCTCCAGACAAGATGTTGTTTTTTTTTCAACCAAACATTTTCTCCATGAAACCATATGTTGTGGGTGCTTATTAAAAGCACCTTGCTGAGGCGCTTCTGTTGAATACCACGTTTTTTTTTCATGGAGAAAAAAGAAAAAAATATTTACAGTCGACTCTCATTATCTCGAAGTCCAAGGGACTTCAAGATATCTGTACCTCAACATATCAGATTAGCAGAAATGAGGAAAAAGATAAATCGAATAGCCACATTTTACTAATTAATATGTAATTTGACTCCTGAAGTTAGAGACATATTGAAAATATTGTGGAAAAGAGGAGAAATTGCTCCTTAGGAGCAATTTCTCCTCATTTCCACAATAATTTGTTACCTGTTGTTAAATTTCCATGTTAAAACAGGGACCAGATTTTCACTTCAAGATGTGGTTATTCGAGGTAATCAAAGTCGAGATAACGAGAGTCGACTGTATCTGGATATGCCTCTTATCTGGAGCTGTTTCCGCTCGTCTGTAGATACAGAAAAATGTTTACCATATTACCCTAAATATTATGACAGTGCAAAGTCCCAGAGTCAGTGCTCAAACAGGAGCAGTTTGATCTCAGTCTACACTGCTTGCCATTCAGATAGTACTTTCCTAGACATACTCCAGGTAGTTCAAATGTTAGGATATGATATGTGCCAAGAAAGGTTTAGTTCTTCAGTTAGTTAGAATATTTATGGTATATGTGTGAACCAACAAAATCCTGCAAAATGGCACCAGCAAGAATAAGCATGTCATCAACTAGACTAGGTCAAGCGAAAAAGTGCCTTCGAACATGTGCAAAATGCACATTAGGATCATCTTGGGTATGCGCAAAGTAACATCCAGGCCTTTGCTCTCCATTCTTACAGTCTGTAGTATCCAGTGATTCTGTTAGAAGACGGGGAAGGCATTGATCAGACTGCAGTGATGCACAGTCTGATGTGGGCCTTCGGTGTTGGCATGTACCCAAAGACGTTTTCACATGGTGTGACCCAGCTGGTCCAGTTTTCGACATTTCAAAGATTGTGTTTTGGAACAGTTAATATTCTGACCAGGACTGCACAGATGCTATTGTTGCATTTGCAAAAGCTGCTCACATTTTTTTTCAGCAAAAATACCTGTGAATTAAATATTGCACTTACTAGAACAGTTAACATTTTGACCACTGACAAACTTGTTAAGCTAACAATGCTTTGAACAATTGGACCCTGCCCGTCAGATTACTTGATCCAGGTTGTTGATACAAATTCAGATACTTAATGACAAACAGTGCAGAACTGCAGATCCAGATCTGTTGGCCTCATCAGAAGCCAACTGATCTGGATTAACATGGTTTGCAAAGGCAGGGCATATCTGGGTTCAGTAGGACCAGGGTTAGGGTTAATAAGTGTCCCAATTCTTGGTTTTTACAGTATTTGATACAGTAACTGTTGTATGAGATATCAGTTCTATGAATGTCTTTACAATGACCTTCACCTATTGTGTTCTCTGACTAATTCTGTGATTATTCTATCTAGACATTTCAGACCGTGTACAATTATAATGTCAACATATTGTATGCTAAAACTAACTGCCTTTTATATTTTGTGTCTTTAGATAAACTGCAGAAGTTGATACCCTGTTGTTTGCGTCACTTGATGCGGCATAAGGCGAACAGAAACACTTTCAGGGGAGATAACTGTCCATTTCCTTTGTCCCCTTCTTAAATGGGGTCCCCTCTAAATGGAAAGAAAAACATTTGCTCCCAAAAAGGATAAAAATCCCCTTGGGAGCAAATTCTTTTTTTTTCAGAGAACACCCCTTTTTCAAAAGGGAATTGGTGCAGATAGCTAAACAAGTTGTCTCCCTTGTAAAAATGTGTATCCAGCCCCCTTAAATAACAGTCATTCCATAAAACACAGGGCCCCGTTGTTCAAAGCGTCGTTAGCTTAACGAGCTCGTTAAGGGCCATTTCGTTAACTGTTCTAGCGGATTCAATACACAATATTCTGATATTTTTTGCTGAAAAAATGTGAGTAGCTTTTGCACTGCAAAAGCTACTCACATTTTTTCAGCAAAAAATTTCAGCATATTTGCATATCACTCGATTAAAATTTTAACGAATCGTTAACTAACGACATCGTTAGCTTTGAACAACTGGGCCCAGCTCAATATTTCATATAAATTTTCTCCAAAGGAGATGGTTTGAAAGAAATACAAGGTATTATTTTGTGAAACAAAAATAATAATAAATAAATAAAAATAGCCTTGGCAAGCAAAAATATGCCTTAGGACAGATGCAGACAGTGGTGGCCCAGATCAGCCTGAACATTCATGCATTTTGATCAAGGCCTTTGCTGTCCATTTACAAAATCATTTAGAAAGCAACATATAACAAAAGTCCTGATCAGACTATATGACTCTTCTGGCAGATCCAGTTTGTCTTCATGGCATGGCTGAAAAATGTCTAAAATATTATTTGTTGATGTGAACATTCAGCAGTCTTCAATGTTTAGGTATTTTAGGTATTGACCTTTACTATGCTGGGCAGGTGACAAATTGATAAGATTTTTTTTTTTTTTTTTTCCCAGAAAATAAGCTTTGACATTTCATGTAAATTGTCTCCTGAGAAGACAATTTGCATGGAATGTCAAAGCCTATTTTCTGGGAAAAATAAGAAAAATATTGTCAATTTGTAATCTGCTTGCTTGATAAAGGTAAATTTCTTGGAGCCTGTAAATTTTTGTAAGTCCATTGTCTTGTGGCTCACTAGACACAATACTATGTGACATGACCATATCTTCTTTTTTTATATATATTTTATTGTAGAACATTTATGAAGGATAAACTTGTTAAAAATTAGTTTTCTTTATTATCTGTTAAATCCTTGTCGGTAGCACATCTAACTTCAGATCCAGTGGTCGCAAGTTCGAATCCAAGCTTTGCCACATAA
Source organism: Anodontia alba (assembly GCA_964016985.1). Lineage (NCBI taxonomy): Eukaryota > Metazoa > Mollusca > Bivalvia > Lucinida > Lucinidae > Anodontia > Anodontia alba. The sequence goes on along the minus strand of OZ024831.1, from coordinate 10,310,085 downwards.
CTTTCTTGGAGATTGATCTTGAAATAATTTCTATCGACATTCTCCCTCTTTCACTGATCCAAGATTGACAGTTATCAATTACTGGCAATAGTATTTGCACAAGTACTGGTTAACCACTGTAGAGCACCAAGCCTCGAGAAAAGTGCAAGTAGGTTCACTGACCGGCTCAACATGACCTTAGTAGTATTGATTTGGTCGTAAAACTCCCAACACAACACAGACAAAATGTTTGTGACAGGACTGTCAACTACACTATGCCAGGCTCCATAATCCAGTCTGCAGCATGTCTGACTGGAGATCTAGGGGCTGTAAGTTGAAATTCCAGCTCAGCCACATTACTTTTGTGAAGATTGATCATGAAATTATTTCTCTGATCACTCTCCACTTCTGCTGATTCAAGAAGGGCAGTTGTCAGTTACTGGAGAAAGTATGTGCAAAAGTACTAGTTAACTGTTTAGAAAATTAAGCCTGCTCCGGATAAAGTGGGAATAGGTTGAGTATGTTAAATCAGTGGCTCAACATGACCTTAACTGTGTTTACTGGGCTGCAAAACTCCCAACTCAACTACACTAGTCGAATGTCAATAGTTCAAACACCGATGGCTTGTTCACCATGGCTAATTTGAGCTCGGTTTTGAGTCCCTATGAAATTCTACCGATGGAGTAAGAAAACAAATATTTATAGAAGCTTTCGTATTTCATTATTATTTCATTATGAAATTACATGTTGTGTGTACTCATTAGAATTGCCTCTTTGAGGCAATTCTAATGAGTACACTCAATATACAGTTATTGTGTAGAAGATCGATAGATTTTCCAGAATTAGTGATATTTGCTTCCTGACCTGGCACCATGATTAACCTTCATTGGCTCGAACTACCCATGGCTCGAACAATTTTCCATGGTCCCAAAGGTGTTCAAGCCATTGAAGTTCGACTGTATCTTTATTGTATTGGAGAATTATGCGACAAGGACATCGGTGAGCATTTGGTAGCTCATATACATGGAAGGCTGGCGTTGCACTGTGGTAATCTCTTTCCATCCACATTTTAGCTATTTCAACCCTTACTTTCTAAAATAGACACTTCCATCTCTGCATTTTGACACACTTATTGGTGCCAAAATGGTGATAATTGTAAATCAAGAATAGAATGGAAAACAATGTAGATCCTGATTAGATAGCTCATTATGACCCATCTCATCTGGACCCACACTTTTTGCAAATTTGTCTTGGTCTACAAGGCTGAAAGGATTAAACAACTGAAGCAGCTGAGCCAGATTTACCAATATTCAGGTGGTACCTCCTGGGATTGGCGGAGAAATAAGGCCTTTAGGAAAAGCACTAAAGGTACATTTCCATATTTTCACCCTGCTATTGCTATTATGTAACTGAAGCTTTTCTTGTTATAAAGTATAGGTGAGCTGGCTTTACACAAGGAATGGATCATTATTAGGTTATATGCAAACAGTACAGACCCAGATCAGCCAGCCCATTCTGTCTGATCAAGGCTTTCTCTGTTCATTAGTCTGTTTTGTAATATCAAATCCTGTTCGTTAGTCTGTTATTACTGACAATGACCAATCCTAATCAACTGTGTGATGTGTCTATTTTAGAAACTCAGGGTTGTTATGTAAATGGACATTGAAGGCCCTGATCAGACTGCATGGATACACAGTCTGATATCTGAGCCTTCATTGTCAGCATATGCAGGAAGTACATTGTACTCTTTTCTCACGACAACATGCATTTATCAGTACATATGAGCCACAACATCAGAAATGTACCTTTGGACATGTGAACCAAGTGAAGTCAGAATCTTCACTGGTTGCATTTTGGATAGCCAAGAGAGCAAAAAATGAAGATGCTGATCAGACTGCACAGATCTGAGTGTTTGTTGGGTGCACATCGGAAGGGCTGTTTTCTTATGTTGCAGCTCATAGTGTCATGTCTGATACCTGTGTGGTCATCCTTTATTTAAGCCCCTGTCCATTCGAAGAATGGTGGAAGGATATTAAGTTTTAATCCTGTCTGTCTGTCAGTGCGTGCTTAAAAAATTGTGTTCGGGCCATAACTCCTAAACCATACGGAATATATTCATGAAATTTCTCAGATAACTAAATCATTTCAAGAGATGTGCGGCAAGCAAGGAAGACAATTCTGGCTATTTTTGTTTTTGAGTTAATCTCCCTTGCCATGTAGTATAATGCTGAAAATTCATGTCCAGTTCTAAATACTATGGAATATATTCATGAAACTTCACAGATTGCTAATTCATATCAAGACGATGTCACAAACAAGAAAGACAGTTCTGGATACTTCAGGTTTTGAAATGCCCATCTTTTCTAAAGTCCATAAAGTGTAATGCATTAGGCCTCTAACTTAAGCATTTTATGATACAAAGGGCATCAGGCCGGGGCATCAGTGTCCCATGGACACTTTTACCAGGACACTAACTCAGCCATATCCACAAATCTGAATGTCCATTTGACTGCCTGATAATACAGTGTGTCCCAAAAGAAAGGTAACACTTTCCCATTTAATTTCCATTTGTTGCAATTATAAATCTTTGAAAATGCATATGCATGTGAAGGAAGGACAAAAGTTTATATAATAACAACTTCAGGTCAGTTTCTTAATTAACCCTTGTCCAGCTGAATAAATTAAGAAGTCACTCCCATTTCTAATTTTCAGCCAATCAGACTACTTGATCAATTTTGTTGATATAGATTCACATACTTAATGGCAAACAGTGCAGATCAGGATCAGTTGGCTTCTAAGAAGCCAACTGATCTGGATCTACACTGTTTGCAAAGGCAGGGTATATCTGGGTTCAGCAGGACAGGTGTTAATAATTGACATTTACAAAGTTTTTTTGCACAAAATACCATATTCTGTCTATAACGTCATTTTAGTGACTGATGACGTTTTCCAAGTGACTACCTTTCATTAACTTTCCTTGTCTAATACGTTTAATGAAATTGTTTACGACATTGCTGCACATTTCTTGTTTGATTTTCTTTACTTCCTGTTTGATGTTTCTCTACAGCATACTGGTGTTCATAGGCTACCATACATTCTGCATATTTGATGAACTTTTTTGAAGTGCAGGAAGAAACTTGTTTTTCAAAAGAGACAGGTACCGCTGAGCATTTACTGTGTTGTTGAAGACATATGGACCAATCACTCCATGTGACATCGCATACTAAACTGTTACTTTTTCCCTGTATAATGATCTCTCAGTATAATAATGAGGTCGTTCATTAGCCCAGAACCTCATGTTTTGCTTACATTTATGTCCAAACAATAGAAAATGCAACTTGTTGATAAACCAAACATCCTGAAAAGCATCCGCATAATTGTCGGCTACGTCAGAATCCCATTATCAAAAATCAAGTTTCATCTGTATCTGCTATTGATAAACTATGCATTATTTGGATTTTACATGGAAAAGGTCTTAGACCCTTCTTCACTATTGTATTAACATAAGTTTTTGGGATACCTGTCTCTGAGGATGTTCATCTGGGCCCGGTTGTTCAAATCATCGTTAGCTTAATGAGCTCGTTAAGGGCCATTTCGTTAACTGTTTTAGCGGATTCAATACACAATATTCTGATATTTTTTGCTGAAAAAAATGTGAGTAGCTTTTGCACTGCAAAAGCTACTCACATTTTTTCAGCAAAAAATTTCAGCATATTTGCGTATCGCTTGATGTAAATTTTAACGAATCGTTAACTAACGACATTGTTAGCTTTGAACAACTGGGCCCTGACTTTTTTGGGCTGTTCAAAAGCAAATCTTGAAGCAAATTCAGCGTTTCCTTGCTTCTACTCGACCATTGTCAACCTGTTTTAAGAGCATCATCTAGCATTCCAAAACACTCAAATTTATTCACAACCTTGTAAATATGCTTCATGCTCACTGTCGTAGTGCTAAACTAATAATCTAACTTCCTTTACAAATCTGTAATACATCTGGGCCCAGTTGTTCAAAGCAGTTAGCTTAATGAGCTCATTAGTGGTCAAAATGTTAACTGTTCTAGTAAGCACAATATCTAATTGACAGGTATTTTTGCTGAAAAAATATTAGCGTATATGCCATATTTAATCATCAAAGTTTTAACGATACGTTAATTAACGACATTGTTAGTTCTTAGATTCATAAATTTTTTTAACGAAAATGCGCTGTTCCAACATCAGTAGCGGCATCTTGAAAATAACGTATGTTTCTGATGATGTCATGGCATTGCAACATCATTCATTTTAGCCCATTTTTTTGTACAATAAGAACTTCAGTTTAATACCTTTAAATTGATATCAGTTTCATCCAAATAATAACCATACATTTTGCTGTTATGAAGAAATTAAAGTGTCTACCTTAAAGTGTATGTCAAAATGTCTTGACTAACTGACAGACAGTTAGGACCCTGATGCAACTGCTTTTAGGACTGTCCAAATATTTTGGATAAATACTTATTGTACATATTTCCTGTGTATAAAACTGACCATTTTTTAGGGAAAACAAAATCACAATGGAAATAATCAAACTACAGCAAGCAATTCTAATATTTTGGTCTTTCTTTTATTCTTAGAGTAATCCTCAAAGATGTAAAATTTATGTTTATACTGTATAATAAAGTAATTGTAACACTGTAACAGTAACAGAATACACAAATACAAATACAAAAGAAAAATGTACTTTTGTCTATGTGTCTGCATTAAAAAGAAAAAAAAACAACAACAAAAAAACTTCAGAGTTCTTTGTGATGCCTTTCAAATGTGCAAACAAAATATAAAGGCCATGGCCCAGTTGTTCAAAACTAACGATGTCGTTAGTTAACGATTCGTTAAAATTTTAATTGAGTGATACGCAAATATGCTGAAATTTTTTTGCTGAAAAAATGTGAGTAGCTTTTGCACTGCAAAAGCTACACACATTTTTTCAGCAAAAAAATTTCAAAATATTGTGTATTGAATCAACTAAAACAGTTAAAGAAGTGGCCCTTAACGAGCTCATTAAGCTAACAACACTTTGAACAACTGGGCCCATACTGTTTGGAAAGGTGTCACTGAGCATATATAAGGCACAATGCAAGAAAAGGTCTCATAGGCGCCTGGCAGCATTAAAAATCTGAAAACTGAACTGAACTGAAGGTCTCATGCTATATGTTAACAGTGGCCCAGATCAGCATGTCACCCACCCTGTTTGCTTATCATCTCCACTTTTTTTTATATATATTCTACAATATTACAACACTAACCAGACTGCATGAAAGAACAGCATAGCTCCAGATGAAGCACTTTTTCAGCCAAAAAAGTACAGGGCCCAGTTCTTCAAAACTATGGATGTCGTTAGTTAACATATCGTTAAAAGTTTGATCATTAAATATGGCATATACACTAATATTTTTGCTGAAAAAATGTGAGTAGCTTTTGCATTTGCAAAAGCTACTCACATTTCTTCAGCAAAAATTACTGTGAATTAGATATTGTACTTACTAGAACAGTTAGCATTTTTATCACTAACAAGCTCGTTAAGCTAACAAAGCTTTGAACAACTGCCCTGATATTTTTCTTATTTCTTCATAAACAATTATGCTGTAGGTACTCATTAGAAGTGCCTCAACAAGGCGCTTCTAATGAGTTCCCACAACATACGTTTTTGTGGCGAAATAAAAATATTATGTAGATACATACACTTTCTTATCTGGAGCTAAAGGGCAGACAGACCTTAGCCTGCATGCCTGCAGATATATAGCATAAAAGCTCTTTTCTTGCTTTGTACATCACATATACAAAATGTACAGACTAGGATCAACCTATGCATCTGTGTAGTTGAATCAATGTTTAGGTACAATATATTGACCTGGTAAAGTGTATATGAGCCACAAAGTGAGAAACCATACCTTATGATATGCCCAGTGAAGACTCAGATCAGTCTGGGTATCCACAGAGTTTGACAAGTCCTTACTGAGCATTTGGGGCAGACAAGAATCTAAGGCTTCTACAGGTGGACAGTGAATACTCTATTTAGTCTGCACAGGTGTGCTGGTTGAACAGACTTCACTGGACGGACTTGTTGGAAGGTACATTCATTACGAAAACACGCCTATTCAAATATGTTGAAAATTTCACCACCAAAAACAGAAAGTTTTCAGATAAAAATTCTGATATTTTTCATATTTCTGCTCAAAACATATATTGTGGGTACTCATTAGAACTGCCTCAGTGAGGCAGTTCTAAGGAGTACCCACAATCTATGTTTTTGAGCAGAAATAAGAAAAATAATGTATATCCTTGTAAACCCCAGTTTTACTATATATAAAAGTGGGGTTTAAGGACGTCAAAATTATATAGGCATGTTTTTGTGATGTTATCATGTTGCAGCTCATAGGGCAACTGGTTAGATCCTGATTAGACTTAAAGGGACTGGATACAATCAGCAGATTTTCTGCCATTTCCACCAAGGGACACAACTTTTGGGACTTCCTGTCTGTTTTCAAACAGCCTTCAGAAAAGGCATCTAATCTAAAATGTAGTGTAGACCCCTTCCAGAAAGGAGGTAAATCAATTTTGACAGCGTTGCCTCCCATTGAAGTGTATCCATTCTCCTTAAAAATGCCACTGTGTCATATGGTCTAGCTTAAGCAATTCTGTCCAAACAGTTTAAGGTAAATATGGTACATTGTAAAAAAAAAATATTTTCATACATTGCTCTCATTTTCTTGCTGTCACAAAGACAATCAGAATGGAATGCCCTTTTTCTGTGGCTTTGATATAACTGAAAGACTGTTGAAAAGGGACTTAAATACAAACTAGATCAAGCAGTCAATGGCACGCCATGGCAAAATCCCCATGCTCTGTGCTAATGTTGCTCTTGCACACCCTTACCATATGGGGAAGTCATGTAGCAAGTTTGGTTAAATTCTGCAGAGAGGTTTAGGAGGAGAAAGCGTAACGGATGGACGGATGGATGAAGGCTTTCATAAAATCTCCATCGCTAAAAAGTGGGGATAATCATCATCAAATGCAAAAGATTAAGAAGCAGTTAGATTATAAATTCTCATAAATACATGTAGATTATATCACAGGCTTGCTTGTGCAATGTAAACAAACTGGCTGCATAAACTGTTGACGAGTGACCTATTAGCAGAACCAATGAAGACTCCTGGAACATCACTGATCATTAAGAATCATCAGTATCTCAACATATGATTCGTGGGAAAAAATATCAATACTTTTTGGTTGACAGAAGCATCTTATCTTTAACTATGTTTCACATGATCCAACGTCTTTGAACATATAATAGAAATCCTGCCCACTTGTTCAATTTAAAACTATCCTTCGGTGTGTAATTTTTAACTTTTTATTGAAATCAGTCACAAATTTAAGTTATGAATGGTCCCTTCATCCATTTCTATGACCAGACTCGCACAGTACAGTCACTGCCTCCTGACACCATATACTCTCCACTACGATCAAATATCAGGCACTGGACGGCGTCTTCATGACCAACCAGAGAACTGATCTGTAAACAGAATGCATATATAACTGAAAACACACACACAAAAAAAAATAATGAAAAATTAGTACAGTCGACTCTCGTTATCTTGAATTCCAAGGGACTCACTGAAACACTTAGAGATATCCGTACCTCGACATATCAGAGTTGAGAGAGTGAGGAAAGCAATAAATTGAACAACCACATTTAACAAATGAATATGTAATTTGACTCCTGAAGTTAGAAATATATATATAAAATAAAATAATGTGGAAAAGAAGAAATTGCTCCTTAGGAGCAATTTCTTCTCTTTTCCACATTATTTTGTTACCTGTTGTCATAGTTTCATGTTAAAACAGGGACCAGATTTTCACTTCGAGATAAGCGGTAATTCGAAATAAGAGAGTTCGAGATAATGAGGTTCGATTGTATGTGTTAACCCTTGTCCTGCTGAACCTGGATATACCCTGCCTTTGCAAACAGTGTAGATCCAGATCAGTTGGCTTCTGAAGAAGCCAACTGATCTGGATCTGCACTGTTTGTCATTCAGTATGTGAATTTATATCAATAATCTGGATTAAGTAATCTGATTGACTTACAGTTAGAAATGGGTGTGGCAATTTATTCAGCATGACAAGGAATAACATTATCTGGGCCCTGTCAAGGGAAAAGGTGTCTTCAGGTATATGCAAACAGCAAAGGCCCCAATCAGACTGCACATCTACACAATCTGATCAGGACCTACAATGTCTGTTTACAGAATACATCCCTGATGAGATGTGCAGGATTATCTGTGTCTGCATGTCTCTCAAGCTGAATGATACCAGTTCAGTTATCCTGGCCCATTTGGTGTCATATTCACTTTCAGATCTCCACACATGGCAAACAACATGCCTGTTTCTTACTACATGTAATTATGTAATGAAATAATGGATAGTAACTGAAATCCTTTGATTGGAATTTGTAGACAGGTCAAAATGTAAATCTGAAGAATACTTTAAAAAAAAGTATGGCAAATAATGAAGTAGTGACTTTAAAACTATCAACGACAACAAGAAAACAGCAGAAGGCATTGTCATACCTGTCAGGTACCTGTCTCTCTTATAGGTACAGTCTTATCTAACAGTCTTAGAGTGGAGTTAAATGACAACATTGGCACAAATGTTAAAGTCCTAAACAAAGTGTTACTGATGACATTCTAATTAATGTTTCTTCTAAATTATCTGTTGAGATGAAATGTTAAGCATTTTTTTCTCAGAAATGTAAAGAAAAACTAAGTAATTCAGAATGTCATCTGCTTCTATTATGTACGGCAAGGTATGCTTATATAGCAATATAACAATACATAACTTTTTTGTTTGAAATGCTTTGCTATCGGTAACAGAAAATCTTCTATCTTGATGAAGACTGCCATGAACCATGGCAAGAAATTTGTAAGCTTATTGCAGCTGACATATAAAACTAAGATTGACATACCCTTCCACTAGAAACTTCATACATCTTTACAGTACTGTCGTTGCTAGCCACTGCCAAAACAGCTCCTGCAACAAGTGGATACAGAAATATACTTTACAAAGAAAATGTAAACTTCAATAATGGCCTTAACACATAGGTGAGACATTTTCGGACCTAATGACATATAGGTGACATTACATTTCTGACTAAACATCATAGTGTTTCTAATAGTTGATACATATCTGAGTTTACACTCTTGATTATTACATATGCAATTTATGAAAAATTCTTGATTATGTCATACTTAATTTATGATTGATTGTGTTGGGGTTTAATGACACGTCAACCCTTGAGGGTCATTTTGTGTCGTCTCCCAGAGAAAGGGAGAAAAGAGATAGAAGAGAGAGTAGAGGAGATGAAAGAGATGGACAGGGAAGAAAGAGGAACAGGAATGAAAGTGAAGAAACAGAAGATCAAAAAACATTCCCCCTCTACCCTTACCCATTACAAGGATAGCAGGCCTTGCCCAACTGTAAGCCAATATCAGTTGGACGCCCCAGTGATGTAAGATACACAGCACCTTCGCACCACCCGACCACCCCCAACTTAATTTATGAAAACAGAAAGGAAGGCAATGATCATATGAAACAAGGCAAATAATTCATTTATTCTATGAGCCTTGGTGTCAGAGCAAATAACAGAAATTATTTATTGAATCATAAATTTTATATGAGATTACTGCAAATACAACTTCCTTTTTTATAATATGGCATAAAAATAAGGTTGAATCATGTTTTTAAATGTTAGAGAAATTATTTACTCAGAATGCCATGACATCAACACCACAACTGATATCATATAATACAAAAAAAAAACAAACAAAAAAAACAAACAAACAACAAATGTTAAAAACATGGCATTATGACACTACATAATACATTTAACTGCTATGTGATATGACTGATATAAAAATTGTTATCATAACTACATGTTGTTTTTTTTCTGATATTTTTTACACCACTATGCAGGTGTCACTTCTGGTGAATTGTTAGTTTTTCACTTGGGCACCAATAATGCCTGGTATGACTGAAAGTATGATTTTGTATACAGTTTTCTCAGTTCAATGTTTTATTTCCTTTTTGCCTCAGCTTTCTCCTGGCATCCAAAATAGTCAATGCAAGTCAAAAGTAGATTTACTGAATATGTATGGTGCATTACTATGGGGATCAAGCCAAGCAAATCTGTAAAGGTGTCCAGGAAAATGTGGACAATGTAGGTTATATTTTGTAGACTAGAAATGTGTCCAAAGGACATGGATGCCCCTGCCTGAAAAACTTAACCCTTGTCCTGCTGAACCCGGATATGCCCTGCCTTTGCAGTGTAGATCCAGATCAGTTGGCTTGTGAAGGAGCCAACTGATCTGGATCTGCACTGTTTGTCATTCAGTATTTGAATTTGTAACAACAAGCTGGATCAAGTAATCTAATTGGCTGAAAATTAGAAGTAGGCATGGCATTTTAATTTATTCAGCATAACAAGGGTTATAAGCCAATTGCTAATGCCTGAAAAACTTTAGCGCAAATTGCTAACTCCATCTCGAATGCGGTCATAGATGGACTATATGCCCTTTCCACCATTCTTCAAATGGTAGGGGTATAAACCTAAATGGTGCATTAACTATCATGTTTATCCCAAGCATTTGGACAGACAGGCCTGAACAAACTGTAGATTTGTACCAGATGCACTCTCGTTTGTTCAGGCCTGTAATACTTTTCATCCTACACTGACTGCAGGAGGGAACTTATCAAAAACAATATTCAAAGACTCAAGGGGAATGGATACACGGTAGATTTTCCATCATTTTTTATCATAGACAACTTTTGTGACTTACTGATTGCTTTACTGCAACCAAGACCCTTCTGAACAGGGTCTACTCTAAAGGGAAAGAATTTGCTCCCTCTGGGAGCAAATTCTTTCCCTATAGAGTAGACCCCTTTTTCAGAAGGGAGGGGGGGGGGGGGGGGGCGGGAGGGGTCAAAAATAATTTTGACAGAAATGTCTCCATTGAAAGTGTCTGCATTCACTTTAAGGCACACTGTTTAATTTCTTCATCCCAGATTGAGAGTAGGTGGAGAATTTGAAGACTTCATTTGCAGAATTAAAAACCACTGTTACACATGTACAGTACTTACCTGTGGGATCAAATGCTACTCTGTTGGCAGGATGAGGACCACAGTCAAAACTGACCATTGGTGCAACAGCACGAACATCCCAGAGTTTCACAGTACCATAAGAATCACAGGAGGCAACCGTATCTCCCTGGAATTTAAAGTTACCCAGTATCTCAATTAAAATCACTGAAAACAATTATTGTATGGTGATGCAAGTTAGACTTTATGATTTGCAAGTATGCTGTTCTTAGTTGAAATAAATCTTAGCTGATATAAATCAGACAATATGACTTGTACATATGCTATTCTTGTCTGATATAAATCAGACATTATGACTTCAAAATATGCTGTTCTTGGCTGATATAAATCAGACAATGATTTGCATGCATGATGTTCTTGGCTGATATAAATCAAACTTTATGACTTGCACACATGCTGTTCTAGGCTGATATGAATCAGACTATGACTTGTACATATGCTGTTCTTGGCTAATATTAATCAGACTTTATATGATTTGCATGGACACTGTTCTTGGCCGATATAAATCAGACTTATGACTTGTATATATGCTGTTCTAGGCTGATATAAATCCTTTTCCTCTTGGTGTCTGGGAAGGGCTACGGCTTGTGATTGTGGTACTCCTTGGATTTTTCTCTTACCTTTTTTGCACACATGCTATTCTTGGCAGATATAAATCAGACTTTATGACTTGTACACATGCTGTTCTTGGCTGATATAAACTATATTTTATTTGTCACTTGCTGTTTTAGCTGATATAAATCAGACTTTACTGAATCTAGCAAATGTCAGATTCTGAGAAATACCATAAACACTTAAAGAAGTTGAACAGTGAAATTAGCGGAACATACCATTTTTATGTAACTACCAATTTAGAGAAGGGAAGTAAGCAATTTTGCACAGGAAGGCAATTAAATTGCCTTCATTTGCGAAACTGGTCAATTATTTCCCTTCTTACATTGATGAAGTTAGGTAATTCTCATAGTAATTCTTCTAGTCCAATTTTCAGATTATATTCACATTAACATGTTTTACACTTTGATGACACGAGTTTACAAATTAAATAACGTCTTTCACTATTATGAAAAAGGACAGTATCAATCTTTAGTACACTTATCACAAAATCAGCACTGTGATATTTTTTCTCCAAAGAAAATAGGGCTTGAAATTTCATCACCTATATTACTTCCATTTGAATTCTCTCCATAGGACTAGGTCAAGTACCAGTGAATATGACTACAGTAAATGTCCTAAAATTTCAAACAAAATTAAATAATTTCAGTTCTTGCTGTTCGAAATTTTAGAAATTATGATTTGCTAAAAAATTTACTGTTCGAAATTTTAGGACAGATTCACTTACAGCCAAAATGGACCTGGCTATCGGACGCTTTCGGATACCCGAAACGACAAAAAAGGACCTTCACGACGAAAGGGGTTTCTTATTTGCTATGTGTGATTGGTAAACTGAATGTGAAATTGTATGAACTAATAAATAATTACCACACTGATGTATGTTTTCAATTCCATCCGATTAATTCTTTGACGAATAATGTTTCTCATAACAAAACAATTAATTATCCGATACACTAATTAATCGCCAGATACGTTTGTTCGGCACTCCGGGAATGTGCCACTTTCTTAAAATAGGCTGGCTTAGTCCAGTCTTCTTACGTAACAACCCTCTTCCCTTTACCGCACTGAGATAAACAAGCTGACCAAAAATACTTCAAACAGTTACAGCACATTTGTTCTTGTTTGAACCACTACAGAAACACAAAAATCCCTTTCCTCAAAGGTGAAGTGTACATAGTTTTAATGTGAAAAGCGCAGACTGATTAGAATTTCCTCCGTTTTGAAGCGCAGTATTCACACTGCTTGCTGACATAAGGCATTCTGTTGGCGATATGCGTAGACCCGGATCAGACTGCTCCGATACATAGACTGCGCGGATGCGCAAGTTGATCTTGTCTATACCGGTCTCAAATGTCATTTCTATTGGAAAGGACTCATACATAAACGAACAGTAGTACGGTCAACCAGATCTCTTAGAACCAGATCTGAATGCAGCCTGATCATGATCAAAGATTTTAGCTCAACACCAAACTGAACTACGTATGCCAAACCTGTGAACTGCCATTATCGTTTTTAGCAATATTTCTTTCTTTAAGAACATGTATTGTCATTTAGAATTCGGTACCGAAACTTATTGCAAGAATATATCTGTCATCAATAGTAATCCTTTCAATAGATCTCCGTTCAGGCGAAAATGTCCCTTTGTGTATATGTGTAAGTCACATCAGAGTGCGAGACGCAGTCTAGTGCAGGATGGTGTCTACTCAATTCGCTGTCATTGGTACAAAACACTGTAGTACAAGAATCGCAGTCTCCAGCAAGTGCACAGACTGATCACATTTGTAACAAATGATCAGGTTCATTTTGGATTGTTGGGACCTATCATCTCTGTTGGGACCTATCATCTCTGTTGGGACCATTACCTGTTCAAATAGGATGCACTGAGCATATCATGACAATCACGCGGTCAGACAGGAAATATTTTGCTGGAGGCGTTAATACCCACGACGAAAACGTTTTCGGCGTGCTTTTTGATACCTTTGGCACGCTAAACGTAAATATTAGCGGCAGATATTATCGAAGGCCACAGTGTACAGACGAGCAGGAACGATCCAGATCAGAATGCGCGGATGCACATGCTAATTTACAATTTCGCGTGTAGCGCTTTCTCACTATCGCATGTGCGTCACGCTTTGCTGAAATGATCAGATCAACTTTAGAATTCTGGTATAGCTGTCACACGACTTACCGAAATACTGGAATACTACCGAAATACCAGAATATCCGTGAAAAATACAGGAATACCTGTGAAGACACCAATACTGGCTTTAATTAAGAAATGAATATTCTCGGAGGATGATCTTGAAAACGCATTCCCCCAGATTAGTTTCATTCCCTTCTGATCTAGGTCTACGCTGTTTGCATAGGCCTATCTGTTCCAATATTTAGGTTCTTTAATACGCGCCAGTTTCGTATACGTTTCTAACGAGAAAAGGCTCTATAAACTGAGTTTAATTTTCTCTCGAACAGGTTTCCCGCCACGATTTCACGTGACATACCGCTACGAGCACATGGTTTCTTAATGCGGGGAAAGGGAAATGTTGCTTTGTGACTGTTCATTTTCTGGGTATTTTAATAATTATAATGTTCACAATATATACATAATGCATAAGAATAACAGTACTTATATTTATTTATACCCTGGTAAATGCGTAGTAAGGTCCTCACGCTTTAGGTGTTTACTGTTTAAAGGGAGCTAATTGCATATGCCTTGATGAATATTACAAGTCGGACCCAGCATTTTTTTATTAATCAGGGGCGGATGCAGGATGATTTCTGAAGGGATTCGATTTGATCGCATTTCCGTACTTACTCTACGTATTCGGACAGACAGGCCTGAGCAAACAGTGTAGACCCAGATCAGACGCCGCAGAACGCATTTAAAACCTTCACTGAAACGGTGATGTATTTAACCAAAGATTCATAATCTCTCCATGAACTGGAGTTTACATGCCTGTTTGTTACCACAAACGGCAAAATCTGACTGCCCTTGCATCAGAAGATGATCTGAGTCTTCACTGGTCGCACGTCTTATTGTCCTAAATGTGTGTTCCATGTTCCCTGTGTGTTCCATGTTCCCTGTTCCCCCTAACTAGTTTCATTCCCTTTTACTCTGCAGCGTCTGCTCTGAGTCTACAGTTTGCATAGGCCTGTCTCAATACTTAGGTTCTATTTTTAATACCTGTCAGTTTCATATGCATTTCTGGCGAAAAAATGCTCTATAATTTAACGAATATAAGTGTGTTTTCCCTCTTAGGGGTTTCCGCTACGATTTCTCGTGACGTTACCGTTACGAGCACGCGGTTTCTTCATGCGGGGCAAGGGAATGTACTGTTGCATTTTCTGTATTTTCACATATATTTTTGTAATCTATACTGGAAATGAGACCGTCCTAGAATTGCGTGTCGTCGCCCGGTGGCGTATCTGAGACCCATGAAAATCTACGTAGGTATAGCAATAATACATATGAAGTAGTGATGAGATACACAAACAAACAGCAAACAGTCAGATCGTACAGCGCGGATCCATAGATTTATCCTGGCCTTCGTTTTTCAACCGGAATATTTATCATGTCTGCCACAAGGTAACAACAGTTCTAGATCGCCTGCGCATAATCTGACCCTTATCACGCGGACATACATGTGACTGTCGCGTGGAAATGGCTAACATTGTGATGGAAGTCTTTTTTTTTTTCTTGGGAATTTTCAGTCAGTATCTCCTGGGTCTGTATAAAATTAAAATACGGTTTCCATGCCATTTATGTACATAAAATTCGTAATGACACTGCCGTGTGCATTTACGTTTTGCGGTGGCTTTCAACACTACTACTTTAGTTTCCGGTTCCGTAACGGAAAAAAATAAAATAAAATAAATAAACGTTACCGAAATTAGAATGTGCCGATAAAAAAATTACCTGAAGAAAGCTGTGTTCGAAATTTTAGAAATCCGCTTTTTGCAAAATTGCTACTGTTCGAGATTTTAGGACATTTCCAGAAATTATTTTGGGCAAAAATATTAGGTGTTCGAAATTTTAGAGTGTTCGAAATTTTAGGACATTTACCGTAGTTAATATACATATACTTTACAACTCAACCCTTTCACTCCTAAATATCAAAGTGGACTCTTCCATCTCTGAACTTGAATGATTCTGTTATTTTGCTCAGGCATAAGTCTGAATATTTATAGTAAATAGATAACTCAATACATACCTTGAGGTTAAATGTTGAAAAGTTCACAGAATGCATGTGGCCATAAAATGTTTGTGCACACAGACCCTGAAAGAGATGAAGTCACAATTCAAAAAACAAGAATCTGAATTTGCCAGACTAGAACAAGATACACCAGTTTTGTCTTCTTTCTTTTTTGATGCACATTTAAGATGGCTTCAACTACTGGTCTGATTGATTGTGTGGGGTTTAATGAAACGTCAACCCTTGTGGGTCATTTTGTGTCATCTCCCAGAGAAAGGGAGAAAAGAGATAGAAGAGATAGCAGAGGAGATGAAAAAAGAGGGACAGGAAAGAAAGAGGAACAGGAATGGAAGTGAAGAAACAGAAGAAATAAAAACTTTCCCTGCTACAAAGGATAACAGGCCTTGCCCAACTGTAAGCCAGTATCAGTTGGACGCCCTGGTGACGTAAGACACACGACACCTTCGCCACATCCGACCACCCCATAAATTTTCTTGAAACCATATACTTGTTTTCCAGACAGTTATATGAATCTCTGATCATATAAGATGGATATGGTGATAACTGCAGCAAGAATTTGTACAAAGACATATCTTGTGGGTACTCAGTGGAATTGCCAGGGGATAACTAATTCTTTTCTTCAAGAGCAGATCCTGTTAGCATAAGAGGCAAATACTTTCAAGTGAGCATGATCTGCCCTGAAGATTGTCCCCAGTACCTTTAACCCATTGTAGACTAAATAGACTCTCACACTATATATTAGAAGAGTCCAATGTCAATTTTAGGTAGGCCTGGCTAGGAGATTTACATATTCCTAGAGAAAAATGGCTAAACTATTTGCAAACTGTGGAGACCCTGATGAGATGCCACATTCTGTGGCATCTGATCTGGGTCTGCACTGTTTGCCAATTACCCTTTTATGAATCTCCCGACTACAATGGCTTAAACAATTAAAATGTCAGTTACTGGAATAAAAGGGGTACCAAAATATTTGTTTCTTTCCTTGCAGTGGCTTCTGTTCATTGTTGATTATTATAGGTCTAGATAAAGAAGTGTTAATTTTTTTATATAGAATAATATATTGTGGGAACTATTTAGAATTGCCTCACAAAAATAATTCTAATGAGTGAGGTAATACCAAGGAGTACCCATAATACAACTGTCACTAAGTATAGGTATATAATACACTTGTACAACCTTGTGGTACAAGCCAGCTTTTATAGCAATGTGAGAGAGACCAAACGATTGGGTTCAATTTCCAGCTCAGATAAAATGGTGGTTAGCATTTTTCACCCATTACAATTGGGCCCCTATCCCCACCCCCATCCCCAACCCTGTGTACATTAGAACTCGTCCTGTCTCATTTCACCTGATTCTTGACTCCTAGAAATTTGGGGGGCGCATCCATCAGGGACAAATTTGCATGGGGAGAATGTCACCTGATATAGGTATATAATACACTTGTACTGCATTGTGCTACACGTCAGCTTTTGTAGAAATGTGGTAGAGTGTAGGACTTGAATCCAATAAACCAGGTTTGATTCCTGGCTCAGGCAGTATATTATGATTGGCATTTTTTCACTTGTTATATAATTTTGCAAATAAGAATGCTAAAAGTGTCCCAAATTACCCCCTTATCCAAAGGTACTTAATAAATGATAAACTCATTCATATATGAACTGGAGCATCATGTGCTTTAATAGAGAAAGACAAAAATTGGTGAAAATAAACTGTGAATATAGATGTCAGAGTGCAGTCTTAATAATAATAATCATAATAATAATAATAATCATAATAATAAACACTGTATGAAACCCCAATACTAGTATGTGCTGAGACTAGAAATGTCAGTAAGCAATGCCTGCAGGTAACTCCCTGGAATAAAATACATTTCATGTAAGTCAGTGCAAGGATTTCAAAGAAATCAACAAAATAAAATTAAAGAAATCACAAAGAAATGAACTAGGGATTGCCTAAGCATGACATAGATATGACAGACATCCAATGTGAAAACACTTAAAGGGGAACGCAATATAAGTTGTAAGTACATCTTGGAGTAAAGTGCTTAACAAGTCATTTATTTTAATGCAAGAGTTTCCTAGAAATAAGGAAGTTATGGTGGTTTGAATATATTTAAAGTGGCTGTCATGGATGCCGCCATATTGTAGGCTTTGTGACGTCACACAGCCCAAATTAAATATGCAAAACCAAATTACAAAGGGTTTCTACGAATAATTTTGCTACAGATTTTTTATAAACTTTTAATTCTAGTGACAAGCAATCATTTCCCCCAAAACAAACCAACTTTATGAGAATAACTACCTTTATGAAACAAATTTTAATTTTTTTGAAACCTCATTAAATATTCAAAATGGCGGTGCCCATTCCATCAATGTTGACATATTCAATTGTCTATAATTTACTTAATTTTCCACCGATTTTGATCAAATTTGTGTCAAAATTCATTGTTTGTAAAGGTCTTTACTTTAAAGCACAATACCTTTTAAGGTTGCGTTCCCCTTTAACTACACCATTATTATGTTCTATGACAATGTGTTTTGTGGCATCAACAAAACTACCTTTCAAAGACTGCCCATGTCTGTCACAGGATCACTTTCAGATAAGAGGAGTATCCAAAACAATATTTTTCTCATTTCTCCAGAAAATTAATGTTTTGGGTGGCTGGTTTGGAGTTTAATAGTTCCAGTCAACACTATTAAGGCCATGTCAAGCCAGTCAGTTTACCAAATCACACTTTTCCTTGGTAGATTTAGTCTTCTAAGCAGTTAACTTGTGCACATTCTTTTACCAGAAACTGACAACTGCCCATCTTGAATCAGCAAAAGGGAGAGAATGACCACAGAAAATACATTTACCATTCTAGCATCCCACAGTGACAGTGTCTTGTCAGCAGAGCAAGTAAGAAGGGTATTAGAGAACGGCAGGAATTCTATACTATTAACAGAATCAGTATGTCCTCGTAGAGTATATCGACATCGTAAACTATTCAAGTCCCATACTTTGGCAGCATTATCCATAGAACAACTTGCAAGGAAATCACCACAACTATGCCAACTCACACACCAAACTGAAATGAGTAAGCAATGGAAATTCATGGTTAACTCAAATATGCTTGACACAAAGCCAATCAGACAGATCTGCAATGTCAAGCCGCAAGACACTGTCACCACCAGATCCAGTGAGCTACTTGCGCGGCTTGGCATTGAGGATCTGGACCTCATTTTGAAGGAGAGAAGGCTCTGCTGGTATGGACATGTGGAACGCTCCAATGGTGCAGTCAGGACAGCCTTTGACATGCAGGTTGATGGAAAGTGTGGACCTGGGAGGCCCAAGATAACATGGAAGCAGCTGACAGAGAGGGACTGCAGAGAGTGGAAGCTCTCGGCTATCGATATTCATGACAGACATATCTGGAGATCTGGAGTGAGATCTGCCATGCATGCAGCAAGCCAGCTACCTGGAAGGGGGTCCACTGATGTGGATGTTGTCCCTGTACCTGCATGTTAATCAAAAATCAGATGATGATGATGATGATGACAGTATACTTTCACTAATTTATTAAAATAATTATTGTATTCCAGAAAAAAAAAATGTTTGCTGATATTCAAGATGAATGGTTAATTCATTATCATGAAACTAACCATGACAAGCAAGCAACAGTTTTCTTTTCTCTTTTTCCATTTTCTTCTAAAGACCACACTTCGTACTGCATTTAACTCTAAATGTAAAATCTTATTTTTCAGATAAAAGAAAAAAAAAATTATAAAAAAGTTTTCTGCAATTTTTTAACTCTTTCACCTCTGTGTTTCTGAAGTAGACTCTCCTATCACTGAATTAGCACATGTCCATAG
Organism: Anodontia alba; assembly: GCA_964016985.1. Taxonomy (NCBI): domain Eukaryota; kingdom Metazoa; phylum Mollusca; class Bivalvia; order Lucinida; family Lucinidae; genus Anodontia; species Anodontia alba. Next base: position 10,290,249 of record OZ024831.1, on the reverse strand, counting down.
TGGCAAATGGGACTGTCAGCTAAAAATCAAAACCAGAGTGATAAACAATGGAGGTCCTGAAAAGACGACTCAAGCAATCTCATCAGGATTTACACTGTTTGTGAAGGTATCTCTGTTGGTCTGAAGGGTTGAAAGCATAGCTCCAGACAAAGCACTTTTTTCAACCAAGAAGTACTGATATTTTTCTTATTTCTCAAAACAAAAAGGTTTGTTGTGGAGAAGTAAGAAAGATATTATGTGGATACCCCTCTTATCTGAAGCTATGGGTGAAAGTTTTACTGTAGCCTGGTGGAGGTCAACTTACCAGCATGGGTATGATCTGTGAATGTATGTACACACTCTGCCTTTGAGAAGTCCCAGATTTTCACTGTGGTATCACCACTAGAGGTGGCTAGTTTTGAACCACTGCAACAGACAATTAAAATAATCAATGCTCTGTGTGCTGGGTAAAATTTCAGCAAACAATATTTTGAAATATTTTTTTTTGATTTTGCCCAGAAAAAATGCTTTGACATTTCATCCAAATTGTCTCCTCAGGAGACAATCTGTATGAAATGTCAAAGCCTAGTTTCTGGGAAATACAAGAAAAAATATTATAAGATTGTCATCTGTTGAATTAGCCCAGAGAGCGATAAAGATTAAACTGTGGCAAACAATCAACTAATAATTAAACTACTAAAATAATAAACACTGTCCTGGTATGGTTGTAAGTTAAAGCATAATTCCAGCAAGAACATTCATGTACTGTGGAATCTCCACTAACAGTCACCTGAGATGAATGGTCACCTCTGGTTAATGGTCATTTTCTCCCCTCATTTATTTTACCTCTGCTGACTGGTCACTTTTCTCTGGTCATCAGCCATGATAAATCATGATTACGGGACAAATATCAAATACTAATCAAATACTAATTAGAAAAATTATTAGTATGTTCACAAAATATCATCCACAGCCCCCTGGTATGGTTGTTTTATATAGATCAGGCCTCCAGCCTATCTAGAAATTGCTCAAGAGAATCCCTCTGCTAAGCAGGCACCAACCTTACTCAGCCAAAAAGGGTCATTCCCCAGCTTTTATAGAGGTTCCGCTGTATAGCGTAAAGGGACCAGTTGTCAATCAAAAAATCACGAAATTAAGGAATAAATCATTATTCAGAGCATATTAGAGCAAATATGAAATAGGTTTGTAGATACCTAAAATCACAATCGGACTGTCAATAATGACATTTTTACTGACGTCAAAAGCATGTGCTTGTGATGTCATGTTAAAGCACCATAGGGAAATGATAAGTATTACAACTGGTTGGGGTATCAGTTGTCAATCACCCTTTTATTTTGTAGAAAACAAAATTAATTTGAAAATTTTTCACAGATGTTGCTCTGGGGGGGGGGGAGGGGGATGGTGGTGGTGGTGGTGGTGGTGGGGGGGGGGGAGGGGGGGGGGCAGGTGTACATGCATCCAACTGAGCAACTGAGCTATCAAGCTAATCATTTTTTTTTTTTTGTTCTATGTACATATTTTGATCATTTAATCTGAAACTGCTGATAATCTGCATGCAAGTAGTTGATGCATATCTTGAAACAGTGCAGAGCTGACATAGTACTGAAATAGCAGCATATGAGACCCTAAAAATGAGCAAATATTGCAGTCATTTTGTGTTAGCCATTCATAAATGGCTCCTGATTCTTGAAAAAAAAACAAAAAACAAAAACAACTAAGTTGTTGATTTTGAACCCTTTGCACTTTGACTCAAAACAATTTTAAAGAAAATATATTTCAAAAGTATGATTTTCATATCATTTAATTTACCTAGCAAGTGCAAAGAATTGCTCTGACACCATATTATATATATCATCCATACTTGTAAATCAGGGCCCAGTTGTTCAAAGCTAACGACGTCGTTAGTTAACGATTTGTTAAAATTTAGACTGAGTGATACGCAAATATGCTGAAATTTTTTGCTGAAAAAATGTGAGTAGCTTTTGCAGTGCAAAAGCTACTCACATTTTTTCAGCAAAAAATATCAGAAAATTGTATATTGAATCCGCTAAAACAGTTAACAAAATGACCCTTAATGAGCTCGTTAAGCTAACAACGCTTTGAACAACTGGGCCCAGGAGTTCAAATCCAAGTATTTCATGCTTTCTAGTCATCAACATGTTCATAAAATGTAACTCATAACAAAAACACGCCTATTCAAATATATTGAAAATTTTACAACCAAAAACGGGAAAATTTCCAGATAAAAAATTCAGATATCGAGGCGGTTCTAACGAGTACCCACAATCTATGTTTTGAGCAGAAATAAGAAAAATAATGTATATCCCTGTAAACCCCAGTTTTACTATATAAAAGTGGGGTTTCAGGGGGTCAAAATTATATAGGCATGTTTTCGTGATGTTCTGATCTACAACTGTTCCCAAATTGATGACTTTTACCTTGCATATATATTATTATTAATCAGTGCTATCCTTGCATTACAAATGGTACACAATTTTCAGACAATGCCTCTATAGCAGTCCACACTTAACAAAATTTTAAAGCACTTACGATGGATGGAAGTCACACTCTGAGACCCAGTCTGTGTGTCCCTCTCCTGTCATTATAATCTCACCACCTGGAACAGCCCACATCTTCCAAGTATTGTCATCACTACTTGTAGCCAGGATCTGTTTACGAGGATGAAGTGCAAGGCTGCAGAAAATTTAAAATAGAAAATAAAATCAAGGGAACTTGACACTCTTTGTAGATTTTCAGAAATTATTTAGAGGAGAGACAATAATTACAACTTTCTATTGCATGTCTGCACAACAATCCCCTTCTGAAAAGGGTTCTACTCTAGAAGCAGTTGCTCAATTTGCTCCCCTTGGAGCAAATACTTTCCTTTTAGAGCAGAACCCCTTTCAGAAGGGAGGCAAAAGCAATCTGATAGTTACCTCCCATGAAAGTTAATCCATTCCCCTTAAGCATAACAAAACCTTTGGTAAATTTAGTTATAAAAAACAATTTATCCTATTTTATGAAACTAACTAATCTTCAAAGTTTGGCTTTACAACATATTTTGCTTTATATTACTATATTAAAAACGGGACTGACAGATGATTTTATACAGGCTTCTGTCTGCTGCAGATTAGATTGGAGTCATATGCTAACATTTATGAGAAGAGTGACCTCCAATCTAATGTTGTTCATTTCCAATGGGTACTCCACTTTTCTCCATCTTATATCACTTCCAAATATCTTACCATTACGAAAACACGCCTATTCAAATATATAGAAATTTTCACCTCCAAAAACTGAAAATTTTCAGATAAAAACGCTGATATTTGACATTTATCTGCTCAAAACATAGATTGTGGGTACTCGTTAGAACTGCCTCGGCGAGGCGGTTCTAACGAGTACCCATAATCTATGTTTTTGAGCAAAAATAAGAAAAATAATGTATACCCCTGTAAACCCCAGTTTTACTATATAAAAGTGGGGTTTAAGGGGTTCAAAATTACATAGGCGTGTTTTGTGATGGATACAAACATCTCCAGCTTGAACTATCACTATCTCAATTGGTTTACAGTGGCTTTCTTGGCAAGGCAGTTATAATGATTACCCAAAATGAATGTTAACATGGAGAAATAAGAAAACTAATATGCAGAGTAATTCTCCCTCTTATCTGGAGTTATGAAGCCTATTTTACTACCTATTTTAATGTTTAAATATGTCTGAAATTGCTGGATGAGGGACAAATAGTGTAGATCATGATCAGATGCCACATACTGCAATGACTGTGTCTGATCTGGGTCTACACTGTTTGTTCTGGCTTATATAAACGTTGTCATAAATACAGTATATAACTTACCCACTGATAGAATGAGAATGAGCCTGGAATGTATTGGAAAGACGAAATCCTCCTGCTCTTGCCAGGTGACCACTTGGTGTTTTTGCTAGACCAATATTAGGATTAACTCCTTTGTCTGCAGGGAACACAGAGTCCTGGAATGGATGGTGTGACAAGATTTTTAGTTAATTTCACTGCTTTCTAGGCAAAGACACTGGGGTTTTTTTTTGTTGTTTTTTTCAACTCTACTTTCAAATTCGAAAATATACAACTAGATTAGTATGCACTGCTTGCAGTGTATCCATGTCCCCATTCTACCCCTCACTCACCATCTCCACCAGGTAACTTCCCATTTCATCTATTCCCATTTTGTCTTAAATGTTTTTATTCCCACTTGGTCTGCTCAATATCTGATAGTAATTCCCATTTCATCTACTTTTTATTTATCATGACCAAGATCTGGACCCAAACTGTTCAGATATATTTTATATGATTAATATAAAAATGTTCTCAAGTCTGATCTGAGTCTAAACTGTTTGATTTGCCTGATTGTCATTTTTTTGACACAAAATAAATGAGGAAGGATAAAAAGGGAAACAGGCACAGGAAACAGGGTAGAACTAGACCAACTTCCTTAAGTCTGATCTGGGTCTAAAATGGTTGCTTTGCCTGAATGCCATGTTTTCCATAAAATATAATATAGATTTATACTACCACTGTGCTCTTGAATAGGCTGCACAGGTGTGATAAAACCCTCATTAGACAAAATGGGACTGCATGAGTACACAAAATGGGAAAAATTGTAAAAAAAAAAAAAAAAAATAGACAAAATGGGAACAGATGTTACGAGAATAAACCTAGGGAACCCTCCATCACCCCTCTTCCTGCAAAAAGAGCCAACACAAATCTCAGAAAACGGGACATTAATTGATATTCTCTGTATCATTAACAATGTCTGATAGTCAACAACTGGTAGCATTTATCTGTCCATAAATCATCCAAATAACAGTGTTGGGAATCAGTCAGAATTTCATAGCCGATCACTGGTTTTGTAAAACTGAATGATCATTGATTAATAGTCTACCTGTAGAAAATATATTCATTCTTATTATAGCCCTCTTCCAGGTGCATGTACTTATTCATAACTCAGATAAGATAGAGTATTCACATAATAATTTTCTTATTTCTCCATGAAAACATATGTTGTGGGTACTCATTAGAAGCACCTTAGAGAGATGCTTCTAATGAGTACCCACAACATATGTTTTCATAGAGAAATAAGAAAAATTTCAGTACTTTCTGTTGAAAAGTTGAAAGAAAAAAAGAGTCATATCTGGAGCAATGCTCATTTTAGGCTATTTTTATCAAATTTCTTTACCTTTAGTCACCACAAATCAAAAATGACCCAACAGACAGCTTTGTATTTCATTTTTAGACTTGCTTATGAAAATAAAAAGTGAGAAGAAATACGTTCCTCAAAAAAGAGAGTTTTCTGATTAGTCAGTTATGAAAATTTCTTTCTGATCATCAGTCACAAGAGGCAAAAGTGACTAATGATCAACTATAATCGATCATCAGAAAAACACTACCAAGTAAGACAAAAAATAATTGTGAGATGAGTGGTAGTGCACTGGAATCTGATGTTAGACATCCCTGGTTCCATCCCTGCTCAAGTTGAAAAATTTTCTGGATCCAAACATGTTATTACAGTGGACTGTCCTTCCCCTGAGCAGGCTAACGTTCCTTTTATTGAGACAAAATTGCTCATTTGTGATCCATTCTAAAAAACCAGTCAACTGCAAAGAGTGGTCAAATATGACTGAGCCCAGCCATGGTAAGAAAGAACTAGAAAAGGTTTTTTAGAAAAAAAAAAAACAAATGTCCCCCCCCCCCACACACACACCCCAATCCCACCAGAGTTGTCATTCTTGTACGCAACAAATCATCTCATCCTGTTCTACATTTGTACCAAGCATCATCAAAATATTCTGTAGGGTATTCATGTTACAGAGCAGAGACAAGAAATCAAATTCAAACACAAGAGGGGGAGATAACTCCAAAAGTAAAAAAAGCCTAAGTTGTCATTCTTGTATGTGACATGTCGTCTGGTCCTGTTCTTCATCACTACCAAGTATCATCAAAATATTCCAAAGAGTGTTTAACTTACATAGCGGACACTAAATCAATGCATAATCAGTGTCAAATATAACAAAGGGAGATAACAGCAAAAGTAAGGAAGGCAGAGTTATCATTCTTGTAAGGAACACATCGTCTTATCCTATTCTACAGTTCTACAAGGTACTATCAAAATATTCTGAAGGGTATTCCAGTTACAGAGCAGACGAGAATTTTATTTCAAACAAAACAAAGGGAGACAACTCCAAAAGTAAGAAAGCCAGAGTTGTCATTCTTGTACGTGACACCTTGTCTGGTCCTGTTCTACATTTCTAACAAATATCATAAAAATATTCCAAAGGGTCTTTGACTTACAGAGCTGACACAAAATCAATGGACTATCACTGTCAGACATAAGAAAGGGAGATAACGCCAAAAGTAAGAAAGGCAGAGTTGTCATTTTGTATGCGACATGTCGTCTGGTCATGTTCTACATTTCTACCAAGTATTATAAAAATATTCCAAAGGGTCTTTGACTTACAGAGTGGACACAAAATCAATGGATTATCACGGTCAAATATAATAAAGGGAGATAACGCCACAGTTGTCATTCTTGTAAGCAACATGTCATCTGGTCATGTTCTACAATTCTGCCAAGTACCATCAAAATATTCCAAAGGGTATTTGAGTTACAGAGAGGACACCAAATCTTTTTCAAATAAAACAAAGGATGATAACTCCAAAAGTAAGAAAGCCAGAGTTGTCATTCTTGTATGCGACACGTCGTCTGGTCCTGTTCTACATTTCTACCAAGTATCATCAAAATATTCCAAAGGGTATTCAAGTTACAGAACGGACAAGAAGTTTTACGCTGATGCTGATGCCAACGCTGATGCCAACGAGAACCGTCCCAAAAACAATATCTCCCCACCCTTTGGTGTGTGTGTGTGTGTGTGTGTGTGTGTGAGTGTGTGTGTGTGGGGGGGGGGGGGGGGGTGGACATAAAAATAGATCAGTACAGAATTTACCCTTAGTATTCTGACATTTTATCTCATTACCATTCCTGTCCTAAATTTTGAACAAGTTTGTGTGGAGGAGTGGATTGTGCGACTGGTGCAGGAGATGTATGCTAATGTGCAGAGCTGTGTCCATGTTGTGGAGAGGGGTACAGTGAAGAGTTTGAAGTGAAGGTCTGGTGTTCACCAAGACACTGTCACCACCACATCCAATGAGCTGCTTGTGTGGCTTGGCATTGAGGATCTGGACCTTATTCTGAAGGAGAGAAGGCTCCGCTGGTATGGACATGTGGAACGTTCCAATGGTGCAGTCAAGAACAGCCTGACCTACGTTGATGGAAAGCGTGGGTCTAGAAGGCCAAAGATGACATGGGTGCAGCTGACAGAGGGATTGCAGAGAGTGCAAGTTCTCGGCTACCTACCCTCATGATAGACATACCTAGAGATCTGGTGTGAGATCTGCCATACGTGCAGCAAGCCAGCCAGCTACCTGGAAGGGGGCCCACTGATGTGGATGTTGCCCCTGTACCTGCATGTTAATCAAAAATCCATTGATGAGGATGATGGTGACTTGTTTGATTATCCCTTGATGCATTCAAAATACTTTTGGATGAGTGGCAAACATTGTACATTCTGATTAGATACTGTGTTCTCCATTGCCTGATCAGGGTATACAGTATTTGCTCAAGCTTGTCTGTCTGAATCCTTAGGGTAAATATGGTAACTGATCACAAAGCACATCTTCTACATAAATTGTACCTGAAAAGATCATTTTATGCCAATACAGGAGGCATCTGCCATTTTCAGTGTTTTATTATATAAAGCATAGGAAATGTGAGTGTATGTTTTATGCAAGAGTCCCCATAATGTTTATCAAAATGCAATTAATAACTTCTTCTTGTGCATTTTCAGTAAATCTGAAACTCACAAAAATATCTAGTTTCAAAATGATTCCTTGAAAACTGTTGATGGAGTTGCACAAAGTATACACTATAAGAATTGTTATAAATCATTGTTGTTATAATAAGCACTGTTATAAATCATTTTACAAGCTTTAGAAATTATTAAATGTGAAAAGCTTGAGCATACAACTTCTTCACAGATACTTTGATTATGTCTGTAATACACATGTAGTTTAATCTGACACCTTAAACTAGGCACTCAAATCCAGTGGAAATCCCAGAAAATGGCTATAGAGCTGAATTTTTGTCAAAATTTAATTCAGGAGCATCAAAATCTCTTCAAGAAATTTACAAAATGTCTGTAGAATATATGTGCAGTTTCAATCCGACTTGAACACTGATGGCTAGTTTACCATTGTTGATTCGTACTTGTTTTTGAGTCCCTAGGAAATTATTCCAATAGCCCAAGAAAAGAAATAGTTATGGATATTTTAACCCTTGTCCTGCTGAATAAATTAAGATGCCACACCCACTTCTAATTTTCAGCCAATCAGGTTACTTGATCCAGATTGTTGATATAAATTTGCATACTTGATGGCAAACAGTGCAGATCCAGATCAGTTGGCTTCTTCAGAAGCCAACTGATCTGGATCTACACTGTTTGCAAAACAGGATATATCCGGGTTCAGCAGGACAAGGGTTAAGGAAACTTTTCTTCTTATTTTATCAAGAAAATATATGTTGTGAGTACTCATAGAATCACATCATTAAGGTGATTCTAATGAGTACACACAACACACCATTATTTTATAATCAAAAAGACATCTCTAATGTATCCCCATTTGCCCCCATGACCTGGCACTATGATTAACCCTTAATTGCCAAAATGAAATTTTTGAGAACTAACTTTTTCATGCACATCTCAATATGTCTATAAGATGTAAGATGTATGACATATGCCCAGATGCATAACTCACACAAACTCTACCAATGACCATTTTTCAAACATGAAATGTAACTCTGGAAAATCATAATTTTTCATTTGGTTACAGTAGAAACAATTAATTTTTTGAATAGGAAACCTGAGTTGATGGCATCTGTCTCTATTGACAACTTTCACCTAGCACAATTTTTATATAAATAAATATTTAAAAAGAATTTCCAAAATTTCATTTTGTGAAAATATATATAAAAAAAAAAGAAAAATGAGATTAGTGGCATAGCAGCTATTTTGCAAGGCTTAAAATGGATCTAAGGTTGGCATAACTCTCTTTTCCTTTCTCAGGTGGATGGATTTCAATGTGAAGATTTTTCTAGCATTTTGCAAACTATCGCAGACAGCAGTTGGATTCCTAGTACTTGAAACTTTTAAAAAATGGAGAGTAACACTTAAAGGAAAGTACAAATGTATTTGTTCTGAGAGAGAGCAAATTATTTCCTTTAACCCACTGAAGACCCCTAAACGGGTAACTGGCATACAGTACAGACTCAGATCAAATGCCATAGAACATGGCATGTGATCAGGGTCTCCACTATTTGCATATAGTTTAGAAATATCTACATCATATAGTCTGACATACCTAAAATCGAAAATGAACTCTTCCAATGTATTATGTGGGAGAGTTTATTCAGTCTTAATTGTGTTAAGAATAGTATCCAATAAGAAGTAGGGAATGGGTAGTGGGATGGATATTTCCTTACCAAGGTATTTCCCTTAAAGGTATATCCATTACCCTAAATAATATGAGATAAGCTAAGCAATTTAATATACAGGATGGAAAGCCTATCAACCACTCCTTTTACATGTCTATACCACTGTATAGGTCTATATATCCTAAGGGTGTCTGTATCCCAGTAGATAAATCAGCACAATGTGGTATTCAGTCAGTATGGAACTCTTAGCATAACATGAATAATTCCTATCCTAAGGTTTTTGACCTTAACTCTATGTATCTGCACAAGGAAGCAACAAGACAGATACTTTTATTTATGACCACATTCATTTTTAGAAATACAGGCATAGCAACAAATAAAGGGAGTAATCAAAAGACAAATTTTGTTATTTTTACATCTAAATTTAATTTGTGGATACTCACTGGAATTGCCTGGCCAAGGCAATACCAATAAGTATCCACAAGGTATTTGCAAAAATTACAAAAATTATCCTAAATTATCTCCTCAATTATCACCTTACCTAGTACTATTATAGGTTTGACTGACTCAACAGTTTTTTCGTTTTCTATGCTAAATGCTTAAAAATATCATCACGAAAACATGCCTATATAATTTTGACCCCCTTAAACCCCACTTTTACATAGTAAAACGGGTTTACAGGAGTATACATTATTTTTCTTATTTTGCTAAAAAACATAGATTGTGGGTATTTATTAGAACCACCTCACTGAGAAAGTTCTAACAAGTACCCAAGTTGAGCCAGAATCTATGTTTTGAGCTGGAAATATGAAAAATATCAGAACTTTTTATCTGAAAATTATCCTTTTTTGGTTGTAAAATTTTCAATATATTTAAATAGGCAAGTTTTCGTAATGTATTTGCAAAATGTCATAGCATCTATACTCTATGCATACCGAGTTCGCTGGTGGTCTGTATACACCCAATCTTGTACTCTAAATAGGGCAAAGTATGTCAGAGAGTAAAATATTCCATGAAATAAATGCCTTCATACCAATAACATACAAAAGGCAGCGGCTTTTTTTTTTTTCTTTTAAATATGGCTTTTACTTGGTATGTGTATGTACATTCTAAAACATAAACATCTGAATCCTTTAACCCTTGTCCTGCTGAACATGGATATACCCTGCCTTTACAAACAGTGTAGATCCAGATCAGTCTGGATCTGCACTGTTTGTCATTCAGATGTGAATTTATATCAACAACCTGGATCAAATAATCTGCTTGGCTGAAAATTGGAAGTGGCATCTTAATTCATTCAGCATGACAAGGGTTAAAATCTTACTTATAAATAAATAAAACATAAAACAATAATACCCTGCCATTATCGTATTACAGGCAGATAACTGTCAGAAACTGACAAAATTTGCCCATTAGCAATCAAAAACCAGACCTCCTTAATATCAATGTGTGTACCAAGTTTGGTTAAAATCCCTTGACATTTACTCAAGTTATCGTCTGGAAACAAAAATATGGGCGTGTCTTGGGCAGATAATGCCGTCAAAATTTGACAAAATTTGCCCATCAGCAATCCCAAACCAAATCTCCTTAATATCAATGCATGTACCAAGTTGGGTTAAAATCCCTTGAAATTTACTCAAGTTATCATCCGGAAACGTAAATCTGGGCTCAGTTGTTCAAAGCGTCGTTAGCTTAACGAGCTCGTTAAGGGTCATTTCGTTAACTGTTTTAGCAGATTCAATGTACAAAATTCTGATATTTTTTGCTAAAAAAATGTGAGTAGCTTTTGCACTGCAAAAGCTACTCACATTTTTTCAGCAAAAAATTTCAGTATATTTGCGTATCACTTGAATTAAATTTTAACGAATCGTTAACTAACGACATCGTTAGCTTTGAACAACTGGGCCCTGGGCATGTCTCCAGCAGACGACCATCAAAATTTGATGAAATTTGCCCATTAGCAATCCCTTACCAGATCTCCACACTATCAATGCACATACCAAGTTTGGTGAAAATCCATTGATGTTTACTCAGTTATCAGACAGACGGATGTACAACTGACAGACATCCGGATAGACACACGGACGTCCAATGTGAAACCATAATACCCCCACTATCCTGTGCGGGGGTATGAAAATGAATCTGTCAGGTTTCAAAGATTCCAAAGCTATAGCTCTAGATAAAAAGCTTAATTCAGCCAAAAGATACTGGTATTTTTCTTATGTCTCCACAAAACCATATGCTGTTGGAGCTTGTTGGAATTGCTCCAGCAAGGCAATACCAATAAGTACCCACAACATTTATTTTCATAGAGAAATAGAAACATATTTACCTTATCTAGAGCTGTGTAACAGATTCTGAAAAGAGGGATACTTTGGAAGCAAGTAACACATCAAAGAAATGAAAATAGCAGACTTGCTTTTAAAAGTTTAGATATTAAAACTCAAAGAAGAAAGTTGCAACTGGTGATCAAATTTAATCTCAGCAGGTAAAAGTTTGCACACATAATTTGCAGGCATTCTGAGAACATACCAACAAATTCAATTTAAAGCCCTAAAATGCAGTTAGAGTACATAGGACTGGTATTCTATTGTGTTAGATGGCATGGGTATAGTTAGTCATTTAAAACATTGGAGAAACACTTTACAACTTTCAAACATTCACTGGTATCATAGTGATACATGCTTTATCTCTAGTAAGACAGGCATCTGCAAAATTACCACAGTGGGTCTCCTTTTAAACCAAAACTTACAAGGAAACAAACCATTGTTCAAACTTGGCACAATGTATATCAAACAGTGAAATTGAAACTTATGGAAACAGCATTCTCCCCGCTGTTTGAACAAGAGGCACACTAGTCATGGCATGCTCACCTATCAAAGCAAAACAGCCATTGTATATCTGAAGATGCCAAGTGATAATTTTCTATTACAGTGTAGCTCCAATACATCGCGGTCCGTTATTTCGCGAAATCCAGTATATCGTGGATCAGCCATGGCTCCCAAATTTTCCATAAGCAAAAAAAATTCAAAAACATAATATGTTTGTTGTTTTATTTAACTTCAGAAAGAAAAAAAAAAACACGTTTCGCCTCTGGTAATTGATTTTTTGCGCCTATCCCGACGCTAAGTCGCGTCAGGTATTATGACAAACGATCCACTTAGTGTCAATCAGCGCACACGTTGATTATAATTGGCAAACAATAAATTATATCGCCATTATTGTCATAATCATTATCATCAAAGAAAACAACTGCATCAAAAAAAAAATAACAATAAAACTAAAATAAAAAGAAATTAACTTTGATAAACGACAGTTTTTTTTTAATTTTTTTTTCACACGCAACACAATAATATGTAAAGGGAAGCAACTCAAATTATCTTAGCCCCACGTGAAGCAGTTTGAGTAACTTCCCTTCGCCGTTCCAGGAAACCAGTTTCCAAAATGGCGTCCTAAATTGTCAACCCGATGATTTCTTGTTCTTAAACGTAGTTTATCAGCTGGTTTCGATTGAAATTACTTGTTAGACATAGCGCACCATTGTAAATTATGCCATTGAGCAATTCTAATCCAATTTTAATTAGGAAATATGGCCGACAGCATGAGTGAATGCCATTTATCAGTGATGTCTCAGCAAACTACCACAGCGACAAACCAAGCGAGTGTTATGCATGTTGTTATACATGCATGGTACATGTCTGGACTTATATCGCGCTCCGTTTATATCACGATAGCGGACTCTGGACCCCGAGGACCGCTATATATTGGAGCTTTACTGTATTGCCTTGGCAACCACTCAAAATAGTATAAAACCTTTTTGCAAACAGTGGAGACCCTGGTCAGATACTGCATTCTGTGGCATCTGATCTGGGTCTACACTGTTTGCCAATTACGTTTCAGGGGTCTCCAGACTACAATGGTTTAAGCCACCACATAAATTTCATTTGAATGGGCTGAAGGAAAGTAAAGTTCATGTATGGAAACCAATTTTAATGTCTATTAGAGGCCATTAGGGTTCTTGTGTTCTGAAGGTTGCCTCATGATGGTAAACATTTCTGCAAAGTTTCATAAAAATATCTCAAACTGTTTTCAAATTAAGGGACAGACACAATTTTTCTGACAGACAGACAGACTGACAGACATCCATGGCAAAATCAATATGTCTCCCAACCTGAAGGTGGGAGACATAATAGGAATTGTTCACTCAGAAAGGTTAATCTAACTACGAAGTATGAAGAGTGCAGGTCAATTCTTATACATTATTGCGGAATGCCAACAGTACTACCGATGATGGCACTGACAAGGTGATCCTAAGCATTTGCCATGCACAAAAAGTGCTAGCTACATGGTGTACACTGATCACCAATAATTTGGTTTGCATCTCACCACCCAGGCAGTCGATATTTAGGAAATACTCAATTTATTACAATTCTTTCTAATGAAAGTAAATTACATACTTTAGGATGTCTCTTATAGTCTTTAGGTAGATCTTGTACATCCATAGATTCCCTCTCTGCCCGCAGGGCTCTCTGAGTGGGTCCCTGACCCTCAACATCCACAACAATACCACCCCTTGGACAGATTCTTGTTGCAGATGCTGTACTTTGTCCTGAAGAATATTAAACATTCTTATTAAACTCTTAACCCATAAAACACTAAGTAAAATTGTAGATGTCTATGTAATTTTTATGCCCCCGCCAGTCAAAGAATGTTGGAAAGGGCATATATGTTACCAATGTTTGTCCATCCATCCATCTCTCTCCTTTCACGTCTGAGATGGTATTAGCAATTTGCATTTAAGTTTTTCAGGTGTTAGCAATTTGTGTTTAAGTTTTTCAAAGTGATAATTTGCCCAAAGTTTTGTTTGTGTTGAGGTTTTACAGCCCAGTCAACCCAATGGGGTCATGTCGAGCACGGTCAGTTTACCTAACCACACATTTACTGGGCAGGCTTAGTCCTCTAAGGGGTTAACCAGTATTGTACACATTCTTTCGCCAGAAACTGACAACTGCCCTTCTTGAATCAGTGGAAGGGAGAGAATGACCATAGAAAATATTGCATAATCAATCTCCACGAAAGAATGTTGCAGACCTCATTGCCCAAAGTCATTACGAAAACAATCATATTCAAATATACTGAAAATTTTACCACCAAAAGATGAAAATTTTCAGATAAAAAATTCTGATATTTTTCTTTTTTTTGCTCAAAACATAGATTGTGGGTACTTGTTAGAACTGCCTCAATGAGGCAGTTCTAACGAGTACCCACAAGCTATGTTTTAAAACATAGATTGTGGGTACTTGTTAGAACCGCCTCCTTGAGGCAGTTCTAACGAGTACCCACAAGCTATGTTTTTGAGCAGAAATAAGAAAAATACTGTATACCCCTGTAAACCCCAGCATTACTATATAAAAGTGGGGTTTAAGGGGGTCAAAATTACATAGACATGTTTTCGTGATGGGCAGAAGTAGAAATAATAACAATAAATGAGCCAGACATGTTTGAAACTAACCTTCCTTTAATACAGCAGAGCCACCCTTGAATGTCTCCATACTTTTCAATGTACTCTGTAGCCCTGTCACCTGTCCCATAGCTCGATCTCGTTCCAGTTTGGACAACATTTTCTCTTTCATTGCAACTTCATATTTCTTCTTCAGCTGCTGTAGTGTGGGTTCATACTGAGTGTAGTGTCTCTTCAACCTAACACAATCAAAATATGAGCCGCAATATAAGAAAATACACCCGGTAAACACACTACGTTGGCACAATGTCGTTACAACATCGCTGCAATGTCATGACGTTGCAGCAAAGTTGTAACGATGTTGTACCAATGTTGTGTGTTTGCTGGGGTACTTTCTGACATGTGCAACCAATAAAGACTCAAATCAGCCTGGACTTCCATGTAATCTGATCAGAGTCTTCATTGTCTCCATGAAAAAACTTTGCATCCTTGGCTATCCGGAATGTACCCAGTGAAGATTCTAATGAGACTCGGCATATGCCCAGCCTGATCTGAATCTTTGTTGGGCACACGGCTAAAGGTACCTTTTCTGTCACGATTTGTCCATATCTAATCATACTGACTAAAATAAATCATTCAATTTTCTGTTTAAATATTTGTTTGTTTTGACTGATGTATTACAAGAGAAATTGTTTCAGTATGACAGCATGTTGCAACCCAAAACTCTGTACAGCATAGCTCTAGTTAAAAGTATCTGGATAAGCATTTTCTATTTCTCCAAGAAAACATATGTTGTAACTACCCATCAGAAATGCCTTCGTGAGGCGCTTCCTATAAGTAACCGCAACATATTTTTCATGAAGAAATAAGTAATAAATACTACTTTTTGGTTAAAAAAGTCCTTAATTTAGAGCTATGTCCACAGTAATTACGGGCTGAAGCATAGTGTCATACACACATTCAGACAAATCACAAAGAACAGAATTGATATCATACTGCCAACATTATTTTTTTATTCATTATCACATAGTGGCCTAAATTCCCAATATTCAGCATGAAATATCTCGCGATGTAGATAATCTACATGCATGCAAATGTGATAAATCAGTTATACCATGGCTGTGCGTATGTACGTGCGATAATGCACTTGCTCACACTAGTGCATTATCGCATCGTACATGCGCACAAACCATGGTATAACTAAGACATAACTGATAAACATATACTTGATCATTGATGTAATAAATACAAATCCAAGAAAAACTTTTTTTTTGTTTTTTTTTTTTACTTTCATGCACTCGAATACATTGCAGGTGCTAACATGAAATAAATAAATGAAGACTGGCAAACAGTGAAGATTGTAGTAACAATAGCTGTCATGAGAAAACATAGCTCACCTAAATAGCAGCTTGTCTGTCAATGGTACAATCATAAGAACAAAATTTAATATAAAATTTTCGAAATCCCCGATATTGATCTCAAGGTCATAAAAGGGGAGAAGCTTGTAGGAGACACTGTGCATGAAAAGTCAAACCCTCCATTCTGGGAAAAGTAAGAAAAACATTCTAAAATGCTGCCTGCTCAAATTTTTGCCCAGCACATCATGAAAACATGCCTATATAATTCTGACCCCCCCCCTTAAACCCCACTTTTACATAGTAAAACTGGGGTTTACAGGGAATACATTATTATTTTTTTTTATTTCTGCTCAAAAACATAGATTGTGGGTACTTGTTAGAACCACCTCACCAAGACGGTTCTAATGAGTTCCCACAATCTATGTTTTGAGCAGAAGTATGAAAAATACTTGAGTTTTTATCTGAATTTTTTTAGTTTTTGGAGGTAAAATTTTCAGTATATTTGAATAGGCGTGTTTTCATAATGAAGAAAAACTTGACACTTGTAATCTTTCATAAAATAAAATATGTGATAGTCAGCTTTCTAAGGGGACCAGATACACTTAGCAGATTTTCCACCATTTTTCTGCAAAGGAGGCAATTTTTGTGACTTTCTATACAGGCATACTGTAAGAATTTACTCCCGTCTCTCTGTTTAGAGTAGACGCTTTTCAGAAGGGAAGCAGAACAATATCAACAGAGCTGCCTTCTTTGAAAGTGTAACCAGTCCCCTTTACCAATTGTTAACCCTTGTCATGCTGAATAAATTAAGATGCCACACCCACATCTAAATTTCAGCCAATCAGATTATTTGATCCCAGATGCTGATACAAGCTAACATACTTAATGATAAACAGTGCAGATCCAGATCAGTTGGCTTCTGTAGAAGCCAATGCATCTGGATCTACGCTGTTTGCTAAGGCAGGACATATCTGGGTTCAACAGGACAAGGTTTAACATGTTAACTACCTTTTAATATCTGCAATTAGTTTATTTTTTTCTTGTACTACCCTCTTATGGTGCATTCTGTGATAGTCCCGCTCCTTTCTCAGTTTAACATACAGGTCCTTGGCTTTTCTGTAAAAAAACAAAGTATGGGTCTGAGTAAACAAATTTCAGCACAGCTGAAAATATAGTTTAAGATCTGGGCCCAGTTGTTCAAAGCGCCGTTAGCTTAACCAGCTCGTTAAGGGTCATTTCATTAACTGTTTTAGCAGATTTAATACAAAATATTCTGATATTTTTTGCTGAAAAAAAAGCTACTCACATTTTTTCAGCAAAAAATTTCAGCATATTTGCGTATCACTTGATGTAAATTTTAACAAATCGTTAACTAACGATGTCCTTAGCTTTGAACAACTGGGCCTAGCACACTAAATTTACACTAAATGTTCTACAGCAGCCTTAAATGTGTCATTCTTTTCTGCATATCAAAATAAAATAGGATTCAATATCAAAGAGAATGACTGTTGGAAACTTACAGTGCAGCATCCCTGTACTTTTCCACCTCAGTTTTAAGAACTTTGATTTCACCATCCAGATTCTGGTTCCTGGTGTAGATATCTGGTACCACTCCAACATCCTCCTCATGCAGGAAACCACGCTGCTGCAACTCATACCTGACAAACAAATCAACCCATTAATGACTAGCATCCCACAACAGGGACCTTAGCAAACAGTGCAGACCCAGATCAGCCACAAAATCTGGTGTCTGATCAGGGTCTTCACTGCTTACTATGGCCTAGGCAAGTTGGAATAATAGAAGCAATTAAAGAAATTTCTATATAACATCACCTTAACCTTCCCACTCTCTGAGCAAGTTGAGCAGACAACAAACTGATAGTAGTTTTCTCATTTTTCCCAGAATAATAGCTCCTAAAGAGACAATTTGTATGAAATGTCAAAACCTGTTTTCAGGGAAAAATAAAAAACATTTCAAACTGTTCTGCTGAATTATTTATCCAGCATGCTAAGAGTTAAAACAGACAATGTACCCTTCTGAAACCCATGACATGTATCCTTTTGAAACTCATGATGGAAGAATCCATTTACCATATGTAGGAGTTAATGCTCTTCTAACATTATGAAAACACGCCTATTCAAATATATTGAAAATTTCACCTCCAAAAACTGAAAATTTTCAGGTACAAACACTCTGATATTTTTCATATTTCTGCTCAAAACATAGATTGTGGGTACTCGTTAGAACCGCCTCGGCGAGGCGGTTCTAATGAGTACCCACAATATATGTTTTGAGCAGAAATAACAAAAATAATGTACACCCCTGCAGACCCCAGTTTTACTATATAAAAGTGGGGTTTAAGGGGGTCAAAATTATATAGGCATGTTTTCGTGATGATTTGTTTTGACTTATATATACTGAAGATGCTGTTTGCCTTTCCTTTTAACACTTAGCACTGGGTAAAAATTTCAGTAGACGGCATTTTGAAATAATTTTCTTATTTTTCCCAGAAAACAGGTTTTGTCATTTGATGCAAATTGTCTCCACTGAAGACAATTTGCATAAAATGTAAAAGCCTATTTTCTGGGAAAAATAAGAAAAATAACATAAATTTGTTGTCTGCTGAATTAGACCAGATGATACTTACCATTCAGTCTGGAAGCAGTCAAGTGTTCTCTCCATGCCCATTCTAACAAGGAAATTTCTCACAAAGTCATCCACAACTTCTGGATGTTTAGTTACCTTGGCCTGGGCTACGGACTCTTTTCTTGCCTAAAATAATGACAGGAGATAAAATATAAGGTGTATAATGCAAGACAACAGACTTTATGCCCAACAGTACAGAATGTGCAGACTAATCTAGGTCCTATAACTGCATGCATATGGCACAAATATTGCTCATATATTAATTTTTTTCGAAAAAGTAAAGACATGGCATTTCATTCCAATTATTTCAGCATAATAGTTAAACCTAAATTGGTTGTAGGAATTCTTGTCAAAAGCATAGAGATTTCATTTTTATATAACTGTCTTGGTGAGGAGACAACCCAAGCTCCAGAATGTATGTTTTGTTGTGAGAAGGTTTTATGTCCAAAATAAATGAGCAACATCACAAGAACCATCACATGAAAATGTGCCTTTGGGGTATCTGTGGTCAGTGAAAACCCAGAACAACCATACATCTATGCAGCTTGAATAGGGTACTTGCTGTCCACTCATAGAATCATTAGAGACTGTAAAATACACTGATGTATACAAAGGCTACTAGACTGTTAAGTTTCTCTGGCTAATTTGGAATCATCTGGTTCACAAAGACATGCAACAAATTATAGCTCTGACAGGATAAGGCATATTTTTCAACCAAAAATTATTGATATTTTTTTTGCACTTCTCCACAGAAACACATGGTGTGGTATTCATTAGAAGTGCTTCACTGAGGCAATTATAATGGGTATGGTAAATGTCTTAAATATAGAACATTTTATTTCATACCTTTTGGTCTAAATTTTGCTTGTAAAAAATAGCAAACAGTGTAGACCCTAATCAGAGTGCACTGTTTGCATATGCCATTTTGTCAGCATCTTTGGAAGATGAAATTTTAGGACATTTACCATGTCCACAACATATGTTTTTGTGAGAATGAAAAATATTTACCTCATATCGATCCCCTCTTATATGGAGCTATGTAAAATTATCTGAAAGTACAATACAACTTTACAAGAATACAAACACTTACAATAGCATCTAAATCCTCTCTAGCTTCTCTGATTGTTCTTACAGCAACATCAAGGTCCTCTTCAAACTCTAAAAAACAAATAATATCAGTATTAGAATGCACATGTCTAACTCAGCCAGTGGAATAATTGCTTTATCATTAACTTGTTACAAAACTGAAAGTTGGAGCAGTAATCAGCTACCGCATTAACCCTAAATATTGAGACACCTTAAATCTTTACCATGCCTGTCCTAAAATTTCAACAAGTCTATTCTATTACTTATTAATGGGTCTAAAAAGCTACTGGATGAGTGGCAAACAGTGTAGATACTGATCAGACACTGCATTTGGTGACATCTGATCTGGGTCTATACAGTTTACTCAGGCCTGTCTTCAAAGTAATTAAATAAAGTCATTTATTATTTTTTTTTAAAGTGTCTCAACAATTTACCCTTAAAGTGCCATTCAAAACCATAGCAGATGACATCCTGAAATAGTACTGGTTATATTTTTATGTGCAAATAAAGTTCAACATTTCAGGGGATTCATCTGTCTAGTTTTCTGAGAAAATAAGACCTTACATTTCATGCAAATTGTCTGCAGATGATTTGCTTGAAATGTCAGGTCTTATATTCTCAGAAAACTAAAACAAAGTTTTAGAATGTTGGCCACTGCTACTTTTACAGATGCTTTAAAGGTTAAATACATGTACCATTCCGAATGAGTATTGAAATATGGTCAAAATTATCTAGATGATAAAATTCTTTAAAGATTTGCAAGTCAATTTTAAGTTGTAATGTTACTGCACTCTATATCTCTACACAGACAGTAATGCAAACAAACTAAGATCTTGGTTTGCATGAGGAAATTGTGATATTAGAGAAACTGTTTGATCCACTTAAAGTTCACTCAAGAGTGGTACATTACTTTCAGATCCATTCCAACCTAATACACCACATTTCTTTCAGATTCCTTTCAATGTCATATACCGCACTGCTTTCAGATTCTTTTCAACCTCATATACCACATTGCTTTCATATCAACTTCAACCTCATATACCACACAGACTTTGGATTCCTTTCAACTTTATATACCACACTGCTTTCAGATTCCTTTCAACATCATACACCACACTGCTTTCAGATTTCTTTCAACTTCATAAACAACATTGTTTCAGATTCCTTTCAACCTCATATACCATACTGCTTTCAGATTCCTTTCAACCTCATAGAACACACTGCTTTCAGATTTCTTTCAACCTCATATACCACACTGCTTTCAGATTCCTTTCATACACCACACTGCTTTCAGATTCCTTTCAACCTCTTACATCAGTCTGCTTTCAGATTCCTTTCAACCTTATATACCACACTGCTTTCAGATTTCTTTCAACCTCATAAACCAGATCCCTTTCAATCTCATATACCACACTGCTTTCAGATTCCTTTCAAATGCATATACCGCTTTGCTTTCAGATTCTTTTCAACTTCATATACCACACTGCTTTCAGATTCCTTTCAACCTCATATACCAACTGCTTTCAGATTCCTTTAAACCTCATATACCACATTGCTTTCAGATTCCTTTCAACCTCATATACCACACTGCTTTCAGACTTCTTTCAACCTTATAAGCCACACTACTTTCAGATTCCTTTCAATCTCATATACCACACTGCTTTCAGATTCCTTTCATATATGTACCACACTGCATTTAAATTCCTTTCAACCTCATATACCACTTTGCTTTCAGATTCTTTTCACCCTTATATACCACACTGCTTTCAGATTCCTTTCAACCTCATATACCAAATGCTTTCAGATTCCTTTAAACCTCATATACCACATTGCTTTTAGATTCCTTTCAACCTCATTCACCAGAGTGTAGGACAAAATCCCCCTCAGACAAAATCCCCTCTGCTCATTTTTGCATAGGTGGACGAAATCCTCTTCATGTTTTTTACAAGGTGGACATAATCCCCTTTGAAACTTTTTACAGGATGGACATAATCCCCCTCATGATTTTTACAAGGTGGACAAAGTCCCCTCCATAAGATGGACAAAATCCCCTTCGGACAAAATCCCCCTTGCTGATTACTGCCATAGGAATGGTACTCGAATGGTAGATGAGACTGTGTCCATCGGTCATACACTCTGTTCTCTGGAGACTGAAGACTGATAGAATAAATTTAAAACGTTCATTTTTGTATATAATGAAGCAAAGATGACTGATCAACAGAGGACTAACAACATGTGTGAATCATGGAACAACGGGTTTAAGCATCTTGTGGGATGTAGCAACCCATCACTCTGGACTGTGATTGACTGTTTGAGAAAGGATGCGGCTCTTGTGGAGACTGAGGTGTACAACAACCAGCAGGGCCAGCCAGCTCCAAAGAGGACCAGGAAAGCCACAGTTGTTCACCAGAAGAGGTTGAAGACTCTGTGTCAGCAGTTTGCGCGCGAGGAGAAGACTTTGGCACAGTTCTTGTACGTTATGGGACAGCAGATTCGGTTGCATTAGAGTGTTGTGTATTCATGTGAAGTGAGCAGACATATTTCTGTGTACATTAAAGAGTTAAACATTTAACCCATAAAAGCCTGACATCTGTAAATTGCAAGCAGTGCAAACCAAGACAAGACGCCGCATCATGCAGCATCTTCAGGGTTTTCACTGTTTGCTTAAAAAGACACCAATTTATGTTAAAACTGGATAAAATCAAAACAGGAGTAGCTCAAATGCTACACACAGCATTAGCAGTCAGAATTTTTCCCCCTATTTTCCAAAGAAAATGAGGCCAGCAAATGCATTTGATGTGTGGTTTTTATATCTCTGTTAAAAGCAAAAAAGTGAAGACATTTGCTCTGAAAATTTCTGTGGCTTTTTTAAGTGTGAAGTGCTACTTAAAGTGCTAGATATGTGCTTCAAATATTTTCTATTTATAGTATATTGTTTTCATATGAATCATTAAAGGACTCATCATTATGTGCTATTTATTTATTTATACACTGTCATAAATTAGTGTTTAAAGGTAAAGGTAACTCATGCCCAGGGATGTTCATTACAAAGAATGTGCTTTTTGAATTATTTAATTGACTGCAATGTTTGCATTTTTCTTTCATGTTTTGATCTTTTATTCCCTTTAATCACATGTAATTGAATTAAATGTGTTTACGCTCAATAAATTTTCAAATTAAGGACTGCACTTGATAATTATGTTTGAAAACAAACTGATTAATTTCAATTCAAGTGATAAAAATATGTAATTACTCTTTTATAATTATTAAATGATTGAATATGCTAATAATCAAAAAATGTTTGATTACCTGTACCATCATACAAACTTCATAATCACTGATAAATAAATTTAATAACTTATAAATCCTAAAATTTCAGACAGATCCAAAAAACATGAAGGGGATTTCGTCCACCTATGCAAAAATGAGCAGAGGGGATTTTGTCTGGAGGGGATATTGTCCGGATACATTCGAGTGTAGGACAAAATCCCCCTCGGACAAAATCCCCTCTGCTCATTTTTGCATAGGTGGACGAAATCCCCTTCATGTTTTTTACAAGGTGAAACTTTTTATGTACCTCTCTGAGGCAATTCTAACAAATATCCAAAACACATGTTGCTTGAAGATATTATGCAATGTTTTTGCATAATTTCTCATTAACCGTCACCTCTTGAGTGAATGTTTTGTGACATTCAAATTGTCATTATAACGAATTTTGTTGTTGTATCGAGTGTCTGTATAAAGAGGGTTGACTGTACATGGAAATAATACAATAGATAAGTCTAATAAACAGGATTGGAACAATAGACTTAAAAGTGTAAACTAGAAAAGTGTTTGTAAAAAACTATGCCCACAACTATACGCTTGTCCATACGGAATGCCAAAGTTGGAAAGAAGTTAAACTGACAAAATTAATCCTTTTTTTTTTCAAAAGTTAAACAGGTAATTTACTCCTCAGCCCCAATAAGCTCATCAAATTTCAAGGCCCTAGCTCAAATAGTTATCAAGATATTGTGCTCATAAGAAAAGCGTGATGAATGGATGGATGGACAAATGACCCAAAAGCAATATATACCCCTCCCATTTCTTCCAAAATTTCGGGCATAATGAAAACATGTGTTAAACTACTAATAGACAGAGACATAAAAGAAACCAATGTGAAAAACAAATACAGCAAGAAAAAATATCTACTTTTTTTTATTTTGTACTATGTAAGAGACAGAAAAAATTACATTAGTGCATGCAGGGACTTGTTCTAAAACAGGTGAAGCTACTGAAAATAAATGATTTAGTATACAGACTTTTAAACTTTAACCCTGAGTTTATGAAGTGGACTCTTCAGTATTTGATTTTGATTGTTATCAATAAGGGTGTCTGCCATAAATCAAGAACAGAATGGCAAACAGTGTAGATCCAGATGAGATGGCTCATAATGAGCCATCTCATCTGGATCTGCATGGTTTGCAAAAGTATCTCTACTGGTCTTCAGGGATGAAAGGGTTAACATACTGAATATAAATATCAGCAGATGATATTTTTTTCTTTTTATTTTTCACAGTACATGTATTATCTTTATTTTTTCACAGAAAATAAGGTCTGACATTTCCTTTAAAGTGTCAAGCCTTATTTCCTGTGAAAAATAAGAAATCTATCAGTAATTTAATAACATCATTTTCTGTCTTAGCTTCCAGTATCCTATAGGTCAAGATTTTCTCTATTTACATATATTTTTAAAAAAAAATCTTGTCAGGCTGGAAAATGTGCGATCCTATGGTGAACCCCAGAATAGCTATTACCAGGAAATGAAACACGTTCAAAGGGGGCAACTCTGTTAATATTGTTTTTGTCTCCCTTCTGGAAAAGGGTCTACTTTAAAAAGAATGAATTTGCTCCTCCTTGGGAGCAAATTCTTTCTTTTTAAAGTAGACCCCATTCTCAGAAGGGATATCATGCCCAGGAAACAGGAAGTCACACAAAAGTGGTGGAAAATTTATTAAGTGTCTCAAGTTTCAATGGTTGAGCACAATGAATTTAATGTAACAAACATTCCACTTTTCATCTCTGAAATACGGCTTGCCATATCATTTGAATCATCCTTGGAGCCGATCTGAATGAAAGGTTATGTCTAAGCTTCTTTTGAAAAGTTAGTTCATTTGTAATGTACCTGCAAATCTCACCTAAAGCATGCTAAAGGTTAATGGTGAAAAATATGATAGAAATATGAGTGTAAGAGCTTAATAAAAGGTAGCTGAGAAACTACAACAGCTAAAATATTAAAGCTCCAGATAAAGGGGGGTCATTAAGGGGAAAGGATACACAGTACATTTTCTGCTACTTTTCACTAGGGAAACAAATTTAACGACTTCTTTGCTTTCCTGCACACCAAGCCCCCTTCTGAAAAGGGATCTACTCTGAAAGGAAAGAATTTGCTCCCTATGGGAGCAAATTCTTTCCTTTCAGAGTAGACCCTTTTTCAGAATGGAGGTAAAACAATATTGACAGTTGTCTCACTTGAATATGTATCCATTCACCTTAAAATATCATTTTTTATTATTACTGCACTAAAACATATCTTGCAGGTTCTCAATGGGTCAGCCACCATGAGGCAAACTGAATAAATACCCACTTGATATGTTTAAATGCAAAAATTGCCAAAAAAAATCTGGAATGATCTAATCATGCTAATAACAATATAAATTATGATACTAACTAATTACTGAGACTAAAGATAAAATTAGTTTTACCAAAAGATGATTATACTTTTCTTATTTCTCCTTCAAAACATATGCAGCTGGTGCCTGTAACAGCCTCTGTGATTCTACTGGGTACTTAAATTATGTTTTCATGGAGAATAAGACAAATATCTATCTTGAGTCTTATATCAATATCAGGATGACTGCATAATATCTAAGTGTGAGACAAGAGTTGTCAATTTAACATTTAGCACTCTCTGGGCAATTCAATAGATAACAACTGGTGACTTTATTTTTTTTTTTATTTTTTTTTTTTTTTTGAAAAAGGAGTTTGACATTTCAGGAAACTATCTCCTTTGCAAATGTCAAATCCTATTTTCTGGGAAAAAGAAGAAAAATATTACAAAATGTCATCTGCTGACATGTATACCCAGCATGCCAAGTATTATATACTTACGAGGACCTTCATCTGGGAGAAATCAACAATAAAAGAGTCAATCAACATTAATGACTAAACCCATAATTACATCATAGGACTAGTTAGGAAGGAGTGTTTAGTGATAATTCTAGGATACTTTTCTCATTTCTCCATAAAAAATATGTTGTGGGTACTCATTATAAGCACCTTGCTAAGGCACTTCTAATGAGTACCCACAACATAAGTTTTTATTGAGAACGGGAGAAAATTATCCCACATTATCATCACACATACTCCTTCTTAACAAATCCTCTGTACATGCATGAACCTTAAAAATGATATGCATTATGATAAAGAAAATAAACCTGTGACATTCACGAATTTGTTTCAACTGTACACGACTGAAAATTTAAATGTCTAGAAAAAACTCAATTTACCAGATGAGTTTCATAAAATAGTAATCTTTTAAACAAAAGTAAAGAACACCAAATTTTAAGAAGCAATTAATTCTGTTTATCATATGATGTCACTATTATTCAGTGGATAACGTCATGTCATAACAATGGACTAACCACATGTTAATTACTAACATCTAATATCATGACGCCAACCATGACAGCATTATGTTTTCTGTTGAAAAATGGTTCAACTTCTACGGCCATAATGTAAAGATTAAATGTCAAATGATACACAGAATCTTACATTTGTGGTCATTTCATACAAAATTTATGAAACGGACCTTTGGCGAGTTTCATAAATTTCATATGAAATCACCACGTATGTATCAAGATCCTCTATTTCAAATGAAATCATACACATGCAATTTGGAACACCAATCAGACAATAACTGAATTATGTTCACTACCAGAATCACTGCCTACTGTAGAAAATATTAATAACTATCAAAAACCATAGTCAGGCCACATGGATGTACAAGCTGAATTAAGCATTTATTGTTTACATAAGATCAGAAGACACCTTGTATTACGATGCAGTTCATCTGGTACAAAATGTATATTAATTATTGATGATTTTCTACTTCTCCGCAAAAGCATATGCTGTGGGTACTTTTAGAAAGTGAGGCACTTCTATAAATGAGTACCTACATCACATGTTTTTATAGAGAAATAAAATACTGACCAGTAACTCAGAATACTTATCAAATATCTAGAACTGTATTAAAGACATGTTGATTCAACCTGTATTCTGTATCTTACCTGGAGCAACAAAGTCCTCATCCACAGGCACTTCTTCATACTCAAAGTCCTCATCAGAGTCCTCAACAGCCAATTGCTCTTCTTATAACTGTTAAGGTTTTATATATAAATTAAAAAAAACCTACATGAAAACTTTAACTTTTCTACAAATCAAGTTCTATATGTATAGGTGTACTTATATAAATGTTAATGTATACATGTACTTATACATTAGAATTCTGCAACCATATCTTTCTGGTCTTTTTCTATACACTCCTGCCTGTAAAATGCAATCTACCTGCACATAATCCTCAACAAATCTATGTTCAATTCCTGATATGTTTTTTTTTTTTTTAAGAAAACAAAAGAAAAAAAAAAAAGACTTAATGTGAAGCCTTATATTCTAAGAAAAATATTTTAAAATGCTGTCTGTTGTTATTTAAATTTAAATTTAGCAGTTTAAAGATTATAATATTAGGTGTAGATAAGGAAATCATACACTGGTACCCTGGCCCATCTAGTAATAAAACCTGTGATTGTTAATTGTTCTAGCAGGTTCGTAAGACAAGTTACTGCTTCTCTATAGCTGTTAATTGAATCTGTGTAGCAATATCTAGGGTAGATGGAGCTCTCAAGCCCTGGTCGGCAATCCATATAGGAGTCTACAACTCCAAAGAAAAACTTGCATTTCTAGATTTGCTAGTTCCAGCTATGTAAAGTCTGCTTCGGCAGTTGGGGCAGAGGAAATCATTACTTTGATTCAACAGACCAAACAGCAACATATGTTGTGGAGCATGCAGGGCATGACAAGGCAAAACAGAAGTCATGGTCATCCACTGTATCCAGGCTTAGCTCCAGATGTCTTGACACTCTTGCCTCTGGATCCAGCTAGGTCAGGACGAGAGAGTGAGGTTGACTCTGCGCGCCTCTCCCTCACTAATTCAATTCACAGAGCATGTCATCTTAATCAGCAACACGCAGTCATATATAGCAAGCACACATATGCAAGTCATACAAAAAGCCCTGTGGTGATGGCAGAGTGGCGAAGCAGCAGGTGAGGAAACTGGAAGCTGTAACTGCAGACCTGCACACAGGCGGCTTAGTTCTATATGGTCGCTTTCCTTAAGAATGAAGTAGTACAGCAGGTTTATATTAAAACTGGCTTGTGATGCATAGCAGTACACATGTATTTATCATATTTTCAATTCATAGCTGTAGAAGGGAGTTTTGTACAACTAAACTGAACAAATATTTTTCATTTCTTACGAGATGAACGATCCTAGATTGAAATCTAATCACACATCAAATTAAAGCTTCCTTTCTCTTGGATATTATTTATTAAATACATATGTACCTAATAGTATAAATTCACAATGAATACACAATTCATCCCGTACTTGTATTCCTATCAAAGTTGGAAATTTCAGTGATGGTTTGGGATTTGGGGTTTCATATGCGACCAATTTTTCATCTTGTAGGGTATGTAACACCCCCTACTCGAACCAAAAGTTACTGTCCTTTCAACATCTTTTGGAAAGTTGTTTTTGCCTGGCATTTTACACATAAGAAGTAAATTTGCAAAGGTTTGTCATGATTTAATGCAAAAGCATTTGTCGTAACTACTTATGCGCAAATAGTTTTTTTTAAAGTCATTTGTTTTTAAAAAAATCAAATATTTCACTTTTTCCCATAGTAAATATGAATGCAAATTATACAGAAATCTGTAAGGTAGACAATTTGGAGGCAGATTTTCAACAAGTAGAACTGCATGCTCATTTTTCTGAATTTTTCACAATATTGTTGTGAAATATCAAAATTCAAATTCTGCAAAGAAACATGAAAACTCTTAATCAGAAATTCCAAAAAATCACTTTATTGTAGAAATTGCATAGGTTAGACCAATGTTTGGCCGTAAATTTAATTTTAGGGTACATATTTGAGAAAAAAACCACAGAAACAGAAAAGAAAAATGGTTTCTAAAAAGATATGGTCAATCAGAACAAAATACTTTCATTTAAAATAAAACGCCAAGCAAAAAACATCTTTCCGAGAGATGTCGAAAGGACAGTAGGCGACAAAACTGACAAACAAATTAATTTCAGTAGGGTAGTCAGATTCAAATTTTCATTACTGTAAATAACAACAGATTTATATGTCCATACATGCTATAAGCTGTGGACTAAAGTCTGTGAGATAAGGCAAAATTTTAAGGGAGACTTGACAAAATTCTGTGAGATTTTCTTAAACATCACTTTGGAGCTCCTCCAATACAGTCTTTTTTTTTTCATTTAAGAAGTCTTAGTTATACCATGGTTTGTGCGCATGTAGGATGCGATAATGCACGAGAGTGAGCGAGAGCATTATAATCACATGTACATGCGCAGAACCATGGTATTACTGATTTATCACATTTGCATGCATGTAGAGCATCTATATCGCAAGATATTTCATGCTGAATGTTGGGAATTTAGGATACTATGTGATAAGCTTGTGAAAACCACAGCAATGTGTGATTTATGTTTATTTCTTCATAAAATCTGTTGTGAAATGGTCTGAAAATTCTGTGAGATATGAATTTTTTATGGGAATTGCTTTCCATTTAGGTCAAATTCTGTGAGATTTTATCTCACAGAGTGAGATATGGCATGTATGTATGTCTTAAATTATTTTGTTTGCATGAGGCCAAAAGAAATGTGTTTCAGGTTACATGGAAAAAAATATGAACCGTAGTGGTTTAATTCCTATTTGGAAACTGAAACGATAACTATGGCCATAGGGACACGGGTCATGGACGTTTTTTTTTTTCAATTAAAACAGAAATATAAAAAATAGTACCTTCAGGATAGTTGTATGACTTACCAGGGAGGAAAGTACATAGATATGGAAAGTTACCCTGACATACTTTGCATGCAGAATTCTTACAAGATCAATCGTTTCAAACCACTTATTCCCGTCTATTCTCTAAGCACCCCAGTTTTCTACATGGCAAGCAATATCCCCTGAATCGCCCCTGAATCGCCTAGAAATATATATAATCAAGACGTTTTTGAATGTTAAATAGTGAATAAAATGGATAATGTGTTGAGAGCATAGTAGCGGTTAAATTCCTATTCATGCTATTGGGAAACTGAAATGATGACCATCATGACCATGGCTGTTACTATACTTTCGACATCTCTCGGAAAGAGGTTTTTTGCTTGGCTTTTTATATTAAATGAAAATATTTTGTTCTGATTGACTATATCTTATAAGAAACCATTTGTCTTTTCTGTTTCTGTGTTTTGTTTTCAAATATGTACCCTAAAATTAAATTTATTGCCAAAAATTGGTCTGACCTATGCAATTTCTATAGAAGTGATTTTTTGGAATTTTTGTCTTAGTAAATATTTTTTACTTTTCTTTGCTGAATTTGAATTATTGACTTTTCACAACAATATTGTGAAAATTTCAGAAAAAATGAACAAACAAAACTAGTTAAAAATCTGCCTCCAAGTTACCTATCCTACAAATTTCTGCATAATTTTCATTCATTTTTACTATGGGAAAAAGTGAAAATATTGGATTTTTTAAAAACCACTGACTAGAATAAAACTTTTTGCACATAGGTAGTTACGACAAATTGTTTCGCATTAAATCATGACAAAAGTTTACAAATTTACTTCTTCTGTTTAAAGCGCCGAGCAAAAAACAACTTTCTGAAAGATGTCGAAAGCACAGTAATTATTTTCCCAATGAAATCTGCCTTTCCCGTTCATTGAGGAGCTCGATAAGCTGCAATTAAGATTACGCATGAGACCATCGAATACTGTCAGGCGCATGAAATGGTTGTATGTTTAAAGGATACTTTCCAAATAAAATTTATCGTTTTCTGTCTCAGAAGCCATTTTGTTTCGCGCGATCTCCAAGGATACAGACAGTCGGAAGTCGTTTGCCACGACTGCCGTGTCGGGTCGGCCTATTTATCGACAAGAACTGTGAAAAACGACAAGAACCGACACCAATCAAGAACTGACGAGAAGCATTTTGAAGATATTTGCGATAAAATGTCGTTTAAAACAACAAGTTTCAATATTAAGCATATTAATAAATGTATTTTGGTCGGACTAAGATGCTTTTTATTTTTTTAAATCTACAGGCAAGAAGAATTACCACATCATCATTGATGACTTACCTTACAAACTCAGGAGTGTTGTTGATAAATACATGTATATAAATAAAATCGATTTAAGCCCCCCCCCCCCCCCTGCATCCCCCCACTCCCACGAGTAAGGTTTTTACTGACCGTTCCAAGGCGGTACTTCTTCTGTTGTGGTTGCAGTACTGCAAACTTCATTACTGCTTATGAAGAGTAAAAACCGAGACTAACATTTTCTTATCCGTAGCGTGTTCTTTGTTTCCAATCTTTTTGACATTTATTTTTCTATTTCTGTCATTGTGTGTCTTTGCATGTATGTCCTGGTGAAATATTTATTTTTGGTAGCCGTTTGGCCAATATTTTGGGAAACAAACTGTCCTTTTGGTTTTCTGCTTGTAGTGGTTTGATTGTGATGCCGTTGCTTTAAGTGCGCCCTTCTTTCCCTTTGGTGTCTTGGACGGAAGGTGTTAGGTAATTGTATCAATTCCTGATTATTGCCCTTCTTTCCCTTTGGTGTCTTGGACGGAAGGTGTTAGGTAATTGTATCAATTCCTGATCATTGCCTTCCTTTTTATTTATATATATTTTAGAACAAATAAAAATATCATTAATCCATAGAAATGGTTAGGATATAATATAGGTGTTATGCGACAGACTGCCAGTTTAGTTATTAACTCAATCAAGGTTAACACTGCACTCTTTAAACAAAACGGCCCAGACCAAGAAGGCTCCCACAAAAACGACAGCAGACCGCTGCCTGAACGACCACAAGTATTTTTACTAAAACGATCCCATCTGAAAAGATACGCTCTCAAGCTTTGATAAATAATACTATTTTACCTATATAAGTGTGTACATGTATTGTGGAATATATATTAGACTGTTAATAAAGAAATATATATTTGTATTTAAGTGGACCGGATACATTTGATAGATTTACTTTTGGCCATTTCCACCAAGGGATTTTTTGTTACTTCCAGTTTGCTTTACTGTACACCACGCCACTTCTAAGCTTCTGAGAAGGGGCTCTGCGTTATAAGGAAAACATTTGCTCCTTCTAGGTTACTAAACATTAAAAGATTTAACGTCAGTAAAATCGATATAAATCCCCAGTAATTTTTACCACTACCCGTTCAAGGCGGTGATTCTTGTGTTGTTTGTTCTTTGTACGGCCTTGTGGCTGCTCACTACGGTTAGATGTTTTCACGTTTTGTCCTGTTTGTTGTTTTTTAATGGATCCTGTCTAGCATTGTGATGACCTCGTTAGGGAAGAGGAAGTTGGTTAGTATGTTTTTCTTTGATTTGTGGCATATGTATTGCCTGTCATCGACTTTTCCCCCCTAGTGTCAAAGGTAGGCTCTGCTCTGTGGTTGTGATTCTGGGACATCTTCTATACTTACTATTTTGCCTTGTTAAAAGTGTATCGATTCCCTTTGAAGGGATGTTCATAGATTTTATGTTGCTACATCAAGAAACATTATCTGAGTCCAGGTTCACAATCAGTCCTTGGGTTTAAGGTGTATTTTACTTTACTCTGGCTTTAGATTTCACTGAACCCTAAACTTAGTTTCATCATAGGTTTTGATAACACTGGTGATTTGTTTTACTGTGATAATTCTTGATAAGTTAGGGAGAATTGATATACTTTCAGTATCTCTGTTATTTTTTTTTGTCTCCCTTCTGATAAAAAGGAGAGTTTACTCCTTTTCGGAGCATTTTGTTCCTTTTAGAGAAGATCAGTTTCAGAAGGGGGTTGGTTTACGGGAAAGCAAACACGAAGTCACAAATCTTGTTTCTCTTGTAAAAATGGCTGCGAATCTACCAGGGGTATCCAGTATCCTAAGTGTGTGAAAAAAAAGGCAAGAGAAAAGTCCAGGGAGTGCCACAATCACAAATCGCAGCCCTTCCCAGACCCCAAGAGGAAGAGGAAACCAAACAAGCACAAATCGAACAAACGTACGAAAAGCACTAAGATTAGCTCTCTCTTCCCCAAGCGAGGTAATCGCAATACTAAAAGGACTGAAAAACACAAGAACAAAATGACACACGGAAAGACATACAACAAATCGCCTCGTAGAATAAACCACAAAGCAACAAAGAGTAAGACTTACACGGGGACCACCGCCTTAGAACGGTCAGTAAGTAAACCACACTTGTTATTTGGCATTGCATCCGAACTGAGAATAAAACCAATTCAAATCTCATACTTGTCTTGTTAATGACTTTTCCAGTTTTTCTATTGCAGTTCCTCTTTGTCCATGATGTCTGTGGCTTTCTGTGTATAGCCTGGATTTCGCTAAGGTTAACCTCTAAAGCTACGTTACGTGAGAGCAACGTGTAGACAAAAGCTGCAATAAGGAGGGGCTGGGAATGGTGTTTTCTGTTGCGGGTCCTCAGTGTTCATTTCGATTGTGACTGTCCAAAGCACACTTGTATGACTTGCTAAGGCAGCGCCCTGGTTTGTAGCAGTTGAGTTGGGGTTGTATTTGGAGCAGGATGTTAATAGTGATACACACAAAACTGGGGAAAGGTCATAATCAAGAAAAACAGCTTTCCCAATGCACTGAAAGACAAAGGGTAAAGACGGATTTAAGACATAAAGTGATAACACAAGACTACATCGCCTCCAAAAAAGAATGAGGAAAGGAAAAGTAAGCACATCAGAAGCACCACACTGGAACGGCAACAGCAAATCTGTTTCGAAGTTAAGCACATGGTCGTTCATATGTAACAGATTAAATAATTCTAATCATTAATGCCGCGGCCAGGAATCAAACCCAGGCCAACCTGGGGGATGCCATCACTTTACCGCGTCGCTATAAAGCCGGCTTGTACCATAAGGCAGTACAAGTTTATCATATACTTAGCACAACTAAAACTATTTAATTGTCATATACACCTTTTTTATCTGTCCTTTTTCTTAAAAGTTTTAATTGGAAAAGTTTTATTTATCTATTTATTTATTTGTTCATTTGTGTCAGTTTATGTAATAGAAATTCTTTGACTCTTTGTGTATATGCATATATGTTTTAGAGGTCGTTCATTTGTATTTGTTCAGTGCAACGTGTCCAGTCAGAATTTGATTAAAAATTCTGTTTTTCTTTTTCTTTCTTTCTTTTTTTTTTGGCTCACCTGTCACATAGTGACAAGGTGAGATTTTGTGATCACATTTTGCCCGTCGTCCGTCCGTCCGTCCGTCCGTAAACACTTTCTTCAAACGACATCTCCTCTTAAACCACTGATTGGATTTTTACCAAACTTCACAGGAATGATCTTTTGTTGTGTCGCGAAGATCGCTAATCTTTATTTTGTTTGTGTTTTTTTTTTACTCCACTGGAATCTGTCACATCTTACACGTGCATTTCTTGCAGCTCCGACGGAGCACCAGTATCTCCGTCGGAGCTGCTTTTCATGTTTTTTCGGTGGAGCCTAGAAAAAAAAAGTAATAATAAGCGAATGAGCATGTTGGTGTATTATTGTAACAAAAATAAAAGGGTTGTATTGTCAGTAATTCTTGTGTTTCTCTGCGGAATAAATTACATTTGTGGAGAGAAAAAAGCCGACCAAGAGGGCAAGGCGATAAAACAGATCTCTGCCACAAAATTTGGCGCCGGAACCCGGGAACTCAACCAAGAGAGAAGAAAAAGGGTAAATAGAAATTTTGTATTGCAATTTGAAAATCTTTGTGAAACAAAAATCATGGCGTCCAACTTGTCATACCTAAAAGGAGTTAGAACAAGATATATCAACATCTTGGAAAAGGAAATACAGTGTGGTTCAGACATTTTGGCAAGTGATTTAGAGTTAATTGATAAGACAGAATTGATTTTGAGTGTGAATAAATGTGTTGAAAGATTACAGTTATATTGTGATAAGGTGGAAAATCAGACCGACAAGCTAGCAGAGGCAATTGGGAATAAAGATACCGACCTGTCTGAACAGTTAGTCACTGAAAATGCATCGATATGTGATAAGGCTATGGAATATGCTGTAAATCTTAAACAGTTGAAAGATGAAATTAATCTTACAAAAACAGAAGCAGCCGAAACAATGGAAAAAGTTGGAATGCGTCATATTGTTGAATTACAGAAGCAAATGAATGCGATTGTAGGTGATCAAATGAGGCAGCAACACGACTTTCTCGAGAAACAAGACAAAAAGGAAAAAGAATTAGCTACAACAGTGAAATTACCTAAAATAGAAATAATGACGTTTTCAGGAAACAAACTCAAGTGGACAGAATTTTGGGATAGTTTTGAAAGTGCAATACACAATAACAAAAAGTTATCAAATATTGAAAAATTCAATTACTTGAAAAGTAAAGTTATTGGTGAAGCTAGGAGTGCAATATCAGGATTGACACTGTCAAATGAAAATTACATAATAGCCGTTGATATTCTGAGAGACCGATTTGGTAATTCTCAAGAAGTAATTGATATACACTACAATAAAATGATTACTCTACAACCAGCATTCAACAGAACGTGTAGTCTAAGGAGTTTGCTTGACACGATGGAAACACATATCCGAAGTCTTGAAACAAGATATAAATCAGAATGTATTTGTGTCCATGATTCGATCCAAATTGCCTGAAGAAGTTCGCCTCCAAATAGAAATTCTAAACGGAGCTAAAAATAAGTGGACAGTAGAAAGTTTACATGCTAAACTTCACGAATATGTAACTGCTCGCGAACATGCCGAGAAGAAAGGCCATCAGACTGATGAAGCATTTCAGAGAAGTGGTCAGTTCCGTTCCGAAGGAAAACAAAGGTTTGGACCCACTAGAAATGGTAGAAATAGTCATCAACTATCTGAAAAAAGAACATTCTTTAGCTCTAACACCAGCATGAGACAGGCTGCTTCGGGTGGAGTAAAACCCCATACTGGGTCAGCAGAGGCTTTGGTAGCTAACACCAAACAATCATCTGAAACACGATATTACGATCAATGTCGTCACTGTGAACAGAAACACTGGAGTGATGAATGTCCTAAATATCGTACCGTAGAAGAAAGAAAAAGGCAACTGAAAGACAGCTGCTATAAGTGTTTAAAGACGGGTCACATGTCCAAAGACTGCAAACGGAGTAAAGCCTGTGTACACTGTGGCGAGGTAAATAGTCACCACAGAAGCTTGTGTCCTAAGAAATATAAAGCCTCCGTTTCCAATGCACACTTAATGGAAGAAACCGATGAATTAAAGGAAGTTAGTGTCTGTGCTGAAGAAAACGTCTTGGTGTCCTCAGGTGAAATGGTACTTATGCAGACAGCAAAGGCGGAGATAATGAACCCGAACAAACATAAAAGTGATCTAGTAAGAATTCTGCTGGACTCAGGTTCACAAAGGTCATATGTGACAGAAACGCTGGCGGAGAAATTACAACTTACGCGAGAGAATGAAGAAGAAATAAAGTTAGTTACATTCATGAGTGACAAACCCCAAACAGTGAAAACTACTCAAACAAAGCTGAGTATCAAACTGAACAATGGACAACATCTCGATATAAGTGCTAACATTGTGCCAGTGATTAGTGGTACTGTTCAAAGAAAGGCATTAAAATTGTTTCCCTCAAAAAATTTAGATCATCTTTTGAGAAGTCTAGAAATGGCAGATACTATTCCTTCGGAAACAGAATCATCTACAGTTGAGTTACTGATAGGAAGTGACTATTATCTGGATATAATTCTTTCCCAAAAAATTGAAGTGCAGCCCGGTCTCTATCTCCTTGCATGAAAACTCGGGTGGATACTGACTGGTCGGACAAGTGAAGCTGATTCTCCGATGAATGAATCTAATATGTTGATTCTTACTTACGGAACGAATGCCACGAAGACGAATGTGTTTACAAGTTTAGATGATGCCACTGCGTCCAAACCAGATCTTGAAGACTTCTGGAACACTGAATCTGTTGGAGTATATGACAATCCAAAAACTACAAACGACGAAATTGTGATGAAAAACTTTAAAGACACAATAAAATTTGAAGACGGAAGATATCAAGTTACATGGCCATGGAAGGCCGAAACCCCTGATTTGCCAGTTAATCGAGAATTAGCTCTAGGACGTTTAAGGTCAACTGTGTCAAGAATGAAAAATAAGCCTGACTTGATGAAACAGTATGATGCAATCCTACAGGACCAGCTTGAAAAAGGGGTAATTGAAAAGGTGAATAGTACACTTGCGGATGGAGCAACACATTACCTGCCTCACCACGTAGTGATAAATCAAATGAAACCAAATACCAAACTTCGTATAGTGTATGACGCTTCAGCTAAATCCAGAAAAGAAAATAAAAGTTTGAATGAATGTTTATACAGAAGCCCAGTTATGTTAAATGATCTGTGTGGACTTTTAATGAGATTTCGACTGAACAGAATTGCTATTGTAGCCGACATAGAAAAAGCGTTTTTACAGATTGGCCTACAATCTGACCAAAGAGATGTGACACGTTTTATTTGGATAAAGGATTACACCCAAGCTAAAGTTGATAGTGATAACATTCAGGAGTATAGATTCTGTCGTGTATCGTTCGGTGTAATCTCCAGTCCGTTTCTACTAGGAGCAACAATTGACAGCCATCTAGAATTAATCGAAAGTGGATTAGCAACGAAACTCAAAGATGATATTTACGTTGATAATTTGATAACTGGAACAAATAGTGTTGAAGATGCTGTAGACATATATCATGAAGCAAAAAGAATATTCAAGGAGGCATCAATGAATCTTCGAGA
This sequence comes from Anodontia alba, assembly GCA_964016985.1. Taxonomy (NCBI): domain Eukaryota; kingdom Metazoa; phylum Mollusca; class Bivalvia; order Lucinida; family Lucinidae; genus Anodontia; species Anodontia alba. Next base: position 10,252,008 of record OZ024831.1, on the reverse strand, counting down.
ATGGTCATCTAACAGTCACCAGTTAAATCACATATTTGAATCTAGTGATAGAGTGACTTGTGATTCAGTTAAAGTTTTAGGTCACACGTGGAATGTAGAAAGCATACTATTTTGTTGAAAAAGCCAACATATATACTGAAATCGCAAGGTCTAACAAAACGAAATGTATTGAAGGAGTTAGCATCAGTCTTTGACCCATTGGGACTGGTTTCTCCTGTGCTACTGAAAGGGAAGCTTTTCATTCAATTGCTTTGGAGCAAACACCTTAACTGGGACGATGCTATCAAAATCGCTGTTTGGTCAACAGTAAGTTCAGATCTTTGGAAGCTTTCCGACTATCAAATAAGTCGGAGTATTGCTATGAATGACATAAACAAGGATTCCAAAAACCGTCTGCTTTGTTTCTGCGACGCATCTGCATGTGCGTACGCTACTGCTGTGTATCTTTTACAAAAGAATGAAACTTCTGAATCAAAATCTGATTTTCTCTTTTCCAAAACCAGACTTGCTCCACTAAAAAAATTGACTATTCCTAGACTAGAGCTATTGGCTGTTCTGATAGGTGTAAGGTGTGTGAAGTTTGTTGAAAGTCAGTTGAAGATCCTAGTAGAAGGCATTGATCTATTTATGGATTCTCAGTGTGTGTTAAAGTGGCTAAGGTCACAAAAGGACTTATCAGTGTTCGTAAGAAACAGGGTCAAAGAAATAAACAGTCATGGTGATAGTACGTTTCATTATGTCAAATCAAACGAAAATCCAGCAGACATTGCAACCCGTGGAACTGATATACACAGTCTCTCTGAGAATCGGTTATGGTGGCATGGTCCGATGTGGTTAAAGGAAACAGAGGAAAAATGGAAGACTTCAGTCACCGATACAGATGAACAGACAGATTTAGACTACGATTCAGAAGTGAAAAAGCAAAAATTAGTCAAGGAAACAACATTACTAAACACGTCTGAGATTAAAACTGGGCTAGAAACATATAGTTCGGGTAAATGTGCGCCATTCGGAATTGAATGTGACAGATACTCTTCCTTGACTAAGATGATAAGAGTGACAGCGTTGATCATTCGGTTCATAAGGATACTACAGAATCCAAAATACGAAAAAGCGACTCTTACAAGTTCAGACTTAAACGACGCAGAAACAATGTGGGTAATATATATACAGAAAAAGAATTTTTCTGATGTGTTTGAAGCCATATCAAGTAAACGACCAAACAATTTACAGAAACAGTTAGGCTTGTACGTTGGTGACGATGGAATGCTACGATGCAAGAAAGGATCGATCAAGCTAGTATCAGTGAAAGTGCTCGACGTCCTGTGCTATTTACGAAGAATGAAAAATTTACAAAGCTGTTAATTGAAAGGATCCACAAACAAAGCCTCCACAGCGGTGTGTCTCAATGTTTAAGTCAGTTGAGGTACATGTACTGGATACCTCAAGGTCGAGCTACGGTTCAGTATTAAAGCGTTGCACAGTATGCCGTCGTCACGAAGGTGGTCCTTATAGAATGCCTGAAATGGCACCTTTACCTAAAACACATATAACAGAAGCTATTCCCTTTTCAAAGACGGGGCTTGACTATCTTGGACCAATGTATATTAAAACTTGTGACGGTCAAAAGAAAGTGTGGGTATGTTTGTTTACGTGTCTAGTTACGCGTGCAATCCATCTTGAGCTGATACAGGACATTTCTGCGGAGGAATTTCTTCTTGGATTCAGGAGGTTTATATCACAACGAGGATGCCCAAGTGAGATCATTAGCGATAATGCGCTAACATTCAAAACAGCCAGTAAATCGTTTGATCTGCTTTGGAAGAATGTTATTAAGTGTGACGATGTTCAAAACTACGTATCAAATGCCGATGTAAATTGGACATTCATAGTAGAGTTAGCTCCCTGGATGGGGAGATTCTATGAACGTTTAGTAAGTCTTGTGAAAAGAGCTTTACGGAAAACAATTAATCGAAAGTTACTGACATGCATTCAGTTACAAACAGTGCTTAAGGAAGTTGAAGCAACTGTTAATGCCAGGCCATTCGTTTATGTTAGCGACGACATTGATTCCACTATAACACTGACACCAAGACATTTCTTAACACTCAATCTTGCGACAGGAGTGCCAGTGTTAGTATATGATAATAAGGACGTAGACTACAATCCGTATGACAGTACAGCGGAGCGCTTGTTGCAGACATGGAAAAAGGGCCAAAATCTATTGAATATGTTTTGGAGAATGTGGCGGAACGAATATTTACTTAGTTTACGCGAACGAACTCAGAGAAAGTTGAAATCAGGAAGAAAACAGTCACATTTTACACCAAATATTGGTGATGTCGTGCTAGTGAAAGACGATTTACCACGTGGTTGCTGGAGAATCGAAAAAGTGGTCAATTTGGTTCAAAGTCGTGACAGATATGTTCGGTCAGCCAAAGTATCAATGCCGTCTGGACGTAATATCGGACGTCCGATAAATCTTCTGTTTCCGATCGAAGTTTCTGAAAATAGTAAAGAGTATCCGGTTAAAGATGAAAAGCGATCAATGTCCGAAAACGAAAAGATGCCTATTCGACATTCAGTTAGAGAAGCTGCAAAACGAGCTAAGTTGAAAATAAAAGAATCCCTATCACAGTAAAAAAAATTAGTCGAATGTTAAGTTAATAAACTTTAGGTGTAAATATGGAAAGAAAACTATTTTACCATGAACTCCGGTGACTCAAATGTGCTTCCGTCAACTTGTGTCTTGACGATCAGTAGTAAATGTATATATGTAAAAATGGACTAAGTGTATTAGTCACCACAATTTTCTGCCATATTAATGTACAAAAAAAACAAAAAAACAAAAAAACAAACAAACAAAAAAAACAAAAACAAAAAAAAAAAACAAAAAAAAAAACAAAAAACAAAACGATCCTGCCGTTGTATTTTCGAGTACAAGTTCATCGTGCAAGTTTCAGTGTATGTACCTTTAGTGGCGGAGCAAATAGTTTTATCGCTGTGTTCACAATGTATGATGGACCTTTTTCCGTGCACATTTCAGATTGTTTACATGTAACGGAGCAAAGTAATACAGCCATAAGATATTGTTCACAACACTATATAGTCCGTGCAACTATCTACATGTCTTTGTATATTTGGTGGAGCAAATACACATAGTATCAGTACATATAGGTATACACCATATGCACGTGAATACAGTGGATTGTTTTTATATATATCTCGTATCTCTCGTAGTCCGTGCAACTATCTACATGTCTTTGTATATTTGGCGGAGCAAATACACATAGTATCAGTACATATAGGTATGCACCATATGCACGTGATTACAGTGGATTGTTTCTATATATACAATGTATCTCGTATAATTCATCGCTCGTTAATCAAAGTTCATTGGAGACTGAAATTTCTTTCAGAGTCATGGCTAATTACAAATGCGACACATGTGGAAATGTATACAAATACAAGCGGAACCTAAGGAGGCATGTGAATAAAAAGCAGGGTATAATTGAGCGTTGGAATTGTATTGAGGTCAGTTGCAATTCAACGTTTTTAAGAATGACCTCCCTGTCAAAACACCTCGTTCTCACTCATGGGTATTCGTCATTGAGAGCCAGGGAATTCGCCTGCAAAGCTTTACGTGGGGACATTCATATCGACAGTGATTTGGATGATGTTAGTGACGACGATAGTGTGTTTGATTTATTTGATGAATTTGAGCGTCTACGAGCTCAGGAGAAAAGCATTAATGATTTTGAGTTAGATTATTTAGACGATATCAGTAATGACCTTGAAATGGATAATAATGTTGATGCTGCTAGAACCGTTGTACAAAAAAGTGTAGAAAACGATATAGACTTTGTGTTGAATGAAGTAAACATGGATAATTATTTAGATAAGACTGGTGCTGAAGCAAATGGTAATGAAGTGATAAACGATGGACTAGATAATGTGTTAGATGAGATGAGTGATGTTGAGGAAAATGTAATTCACGGTGAAAGCAACGATAAAAATGAAACTGAAGAAAGTGTAATTGAAAACAGAAATAAGGATAATAATGATAAGGATGATTCAGAAGATTACGCGATAATAAGTGATTGTGAATCCGCAGATTAGTTCTGTTTAGACAGTTTTAGCAGTGGTGGTTCAATTAACGGTGATAGTTTGATAGTGATAATGCGGTGACTGACGGCGATGGCTTAGGAAATGGTGGTGATACAGTGACAGGCAGTGATGGCTCAATAATTGGAGATGATGCAGAGATCAGCTGTGCAAGTTCGATAAATGGTGATGGTTCCTTTAACAACGACGATGATGGTGATATGGACAGTGACAATGTTATAAATATCAGCAGTGACGACGAAGCAGCTGTTGTACTTTCGCAACTAGAAACTCGTACACAAACATTTTTGTTTACAATAACCAGAAAAATACAATCTCTAAATGGACAGGTTGTGAACGTCATTACAACTGCTGAAACAGATTATTTCGAGAACTGAGTAACCTTTGCTTATTTTTTGAGGGGTAGTGTCGCGAAAATCGCTAATCTTTATTTTGTTTGTGTGTGTGTGTGTGTTTTTTTTTACTCCACTGGAATCTGTCACATCTTACACGTGCATTTCTTGCAGCTCCGACGGAGCACCAGTATCTCTGTCGGAGCTGCAGTAATTTCACGTGCTGCATGGTTTTATGATGCTTTTCATGTTTTTTCGGTGGAGCCTAGAAACACTATAAAAGCGCAGTTAATACAAGCCAAAAAAAGAGTGCAAAAAAAAAAAAAAAAAGTAATAATAAGCGAATGAGCATGTTCGTGTATTATTGTAACAAAAATAAAAGGGTTGTATTGTCAGTTATTCTTGTGTTTCTCTGCGGAATAAATTACATTTGTGGAGAGAAAAAAGCCGACCAAGAGGGCAAGGCGATAAAACAGATCTCTGCCACATGTTGGTCCTCTTTCAAAGTTGTTCAAATGGTTCCGGTCTATTGCACATCTAGGTATCAGGAGCTAAAATAGATTTTTTAATTGAAAACTTGAAAAAAAATCTTCTTGTCTGAAACTAGAAGGCCTGGGTCTTTGATATTTGGTATGTAGCTTCATCTAGTCTACCTCTCTATCAAAATTGTTCAAATTACAGCCCTGGGATAAAAAACGGCCCCGCGCCGGGGGTCAGTTGTTTTACATAGACCCATATCGGTCAAAACTTCAAAAAAAAAAAAAAAAAAAAAAAAAAAAAAAATCTTCTTGTCTGAAAGCAGAAGGCCCAGGCCTTTGATTTTTGATAAATAGCTTCATCTAGTGGACCTCTACGAAGCTTGTTCAAGTGATTGCCTGGGGCCAAAAATGTTCCCGGCCCGGGACTGATATATTTTACATAGACAGAGAAAACCTTCAAAAAATCTTCTTATCTGAAACCAGAAGGCCCGGTCCTTTGATTTTAGTACATAGCTTCACCTAGTGGACCTCTGCCAAGATTGTTCAAATTATAGCCCTGGGGTGAAAAAATGGTCCCGGCCCGGGGCCGACATGTTTTACATGACTTATATAGGAAAAACTTAAAAAAAATCTTCTTGTCTGAAAGTGCAAGGCCTAGGCCTTTGATATTTGTTATGCGGCATTGCCTAGAGGTCCTCTGACAAGAGTGTTCAAATTATACCCCTGGGGTGAAAAGAGGCCCCGCCCAGAGGGGGAAGGGTTGACTTGTTTTACATTGAGCAAAAAGCCATCAACAATGATTAGGTCTAGGACTATCACGCTAATAGGGAGCATGGACCTGAAGAGTAGATGAACTTTGTCAGTCAAGGTCACCGTGACCTTCAGTACAAAAACAGCTTATAATTCTGCAATGCTTACGGTTAGGATTTACCATTAGGGTCTAGTTATTTCGTGTTTGTGTTTCTTTCCCTTTGATGTCTGATGGGAATTGTGGGATAATTGTATCGATTCCTGATCATTGCCTTCCCTTCTGTTTAGTAGAGATATTGATCCTCACCGGTAGATAATCCTGAGGGCAAAGGTCAAGGTCACTAGGACCTTTAGTACTAAACAGCTTGATAACTCGGCAATGATTGAGGCTAGGACCTTCAAACTTAGAAGGGATGTTGGTCCTCACCCGTAGATAATATTGAGGGCAAAGGTCATGGTCAATGTCATCATGACCTTTAGTACTAAAAAGCTTTTTTAGCACTTCTTGGATCCTCCCCACATCAACACTGACAATATAATTGTTCTGTCATTTGTCCAGCATGCTGTTCTTTAACTCATCAATCATTCCCTTGGCAGTATTCTCATCAAGTTTTCATCCATATTATGAGCTGCTTCCTCAGCTACATTATCTGCAAGTTCGTTTTCCCCTTTATGCCCTGGACAACAATGCAGCTCTAGCTACTTACCTAGCTGCTGTAACTCTGCCAAGTCTTTAGTTATATGCAATGTTAGCTCAACATTATTCTGCGGGAAGACTGAATAAAAACAGCCAAGATAGCAGCCTGACAATGTATAAAGATGCATGCTTTCGACCACTCTTCCTCTTTCTTCTTACTGCGTTTCTTCCTGCGTCCGAGGCCTGAAATAGTTTCCTGTCTTAATTAACTCTAAGGGATCCCAGCCAGCTGCAGACCCCTCCAGTGTTGGGGGTGTGCCTAAATACAGCAAAGTAGCGTAAAAGAGGCGCAAAGTGGCGTAAAGGAGCGTATAGTGGCGTAAAGAAGCGTAAAGTTGTGCAAACTGGCATAAAGTATCATAAAATGACATATATGGTGACATCTGAATATTGAGATACTATGTCGACATTTTCTGCTTTTATATCGACTTAAAATGTATGACCTGATGCTATATCGACTTCCGTTGATAATGATTACCGCGACTGCAGGTCGTAATACTGTCCAGTAGTGTCATCCACAACGTCAGCATCATGCACCACTTTTGGGAGACGGACTTCATAAGTCAATTGACTTTCTTCTGAATCCCATTGTATAATATTGTAATGTAGTAAACACATGTCTTGTATATATTCAAATATGTTAATATTATACATGAAATAAACGTTTAAAGACACATTTTGGATTGTATAACACCCTAATGACTCTAAGGAGATTAAGATAAGAAATTCTTGGTGAATTTGTCCATCCTTACAGGTAGGGGTCTGATAAGGGGAAATTAGATTTTATATCAGCAAAGTTTATGATGAAGACAGAGAAACAAATAAGGTGGGTAATTTGGTGATAATTTGATAATGTTTTTTTTTCTGTTTATTCAATAAAATATACCTGGTTTTTGTTCATTAGAATTGTCTCTCCCAGGCAGTTCTAATGAAACCCACAATATATTTTATGGAGAAATACAGATTTTTATGCTATACCCTAATTTATCACCAAATGCCCCCTTTATCTGTTTCTTTGGATCAAATACAGAAGATTAGAAAGATAGTATTTTATTTAGTATTTTATGTATTTATTGAAAAAGAGAAGCTTTTTTGCATAAAATACAAATTCTAAATTGTCTAAGAACTTTTTGACATATTCCACAATGTATTGTTTTACTGAAATGGAAATGGAATAATTGTGCAGTGTTCTTATTTACTTTAGAAAATGAATAAATAAATAAATATTTTTAATTTTATATTTCTATTTCAGTTCATTTGTACTTTTTCACAATGCAAGAAAAAACAACACTTTTGTGTTTAGAAAAAAAAACTATCAAAAAAAAAAAAAAAAAAAAAAAAATAAAAAAAAAAAAAAATAAAAAAAAAAATAACTAAATAAATAAAATGATAAATACAAATCAACAAATAAAATCAACAAGTTAAATGCAAAATTTTGCAAATGAATTTATTTGATTCTAAAGTAACATATTGAATACTGCTCAATTTTATGAATTAACCCTTATATGGCCCCACCTAAGGAGACTTAACAGCCTTATAAAGACTCCATAATCACTTAGATAAGATAAGCCTTTGATGTGCGCTCTGTTATCAGGACTGTATATTGGGGGTGATCATGAAGGCGGGTCTAGCCAAAGAAGGAAAAAAATGTGTCTTTAAACTAAACTAAACACTTTTACAACTATATGTCGGCATTATAATTATTATCTCGACTTCAGGTCATATATATATAAAATGGCGTCTCATCATAGAAAGAGTTGCATATTTCCTAACCATTTCATCATGCCGTCACACACACTAACAAAAAATGTCCCTATGCCACATGAGAACAGCAAATGCACATATGAGCCTGCGCCTCGGCGCAGCCTATATTGGAAATCGCTATCTGTTGAAAAATGCACAGAAACGTGAGAGCTGTCCCTACGCCACATGAGAACAGCGAATACCCATATGAGCCTATGCATCCACGCAGCCTGATCTGGGATTCGCTGCTTGTTGGAAAAAAGTACACCCCATGAGAACAGCGAATACCCATATGAGCCTGCGCATCCACGCCGCCTGATCTGGTATTCGCTGTCTGTTGAAACAAAAAGTACGCCGAAACATTACAGATTTACTTATGTCATATGAGCCTGCGCATTCGCGCAACCGCGCAGCCTGATCTGGGCCCAGTTGTTCAAAGCTAACGACGTCGTTAGTTAACGATTCGTTAAAATTTACATCCAGTGATACGCAAATATGCTGAAATTTTTTGTTCAAATAAACAAATGCCCCATAAACGATATTGCAGGAGTTTGTAGCTCTGCAAAACAAGATCTGAATCACATATGTCTTATACCATATATACTGAAAGGAAAAAGAAACGCAGGGTAAATTTTATTCCTAAATTTCATTCAAGTTTGAAAAAGTTTGTTAAATAAATCAAGTCTGTAAGGTATAAGGATGAGATCTTGCGTCCTGTTGCAGTCCCGCTTGTGCAACAACGTAATCTGATTCTGCAGCAGGACAATGCCCGACCACATGTTGCCCGAGTTTGTCAGGATTTCCTGGCAAACAATAACATCGCACCACTAGCATGGCCACCGTACAGTCCAGATTTGACCCCAATAGAGCACATGTGGGATGAGCTGGACAGAAGGGTTAGGAAGCGCCGAAATCCACCCGCAACTCTCGCACAACTAAGGAATGCGTTGATCGATGAATGGAATAACATCCCGATGCGAACTGTCAATGCTTTGGTTAACTCTATCCAAAGTAGAATTAGGGCAGCAACGGCAGCAAGACTTCAAGATTTGGGGGGTAGCTACCAATGAACTTCAATAACTCGAGACTTGTTGATCACAAACCAATGAAATTTGGAACTTTTGTTCCATACATGTACCGTTTTGTAATCATAGTAAAATATTTAACAAACTTTTTCAAACTTGAATGAAATTTAGGAATAAAATTTACCCTGCGTTTCTTTTTCCTTTCAGTATATATCATAAGTATTCGGACAGACAGGCCTAAGCAAAGAGTGTAGACCCAGATGAGAGCCCGCAGAATGATGTGTAGGTATCCCCTTTGAAGTTTTTCACTTCTTTAAAGACACATTTTGGATTGCATAACACCCTAATGACCATAAGGATTTTTAGATAAGAAATTCTTGGTGACTTTGGCCACCCTTACAGGTAGGGGCCTGATAAGGGGAAATCAGATTTGATATCAGCAAAGTTTATGATGAAGACAGGGAAATAGATAAGGTGGGTAATTTGGTGATAATTTGATGATTTTTTTTCTGTTTATTCAGTAAAATATAGCTGGTTATTATTCATTAGAATTGCCTCTCCCAGGCAGTTCTAATGAATACCCACAACATGTTTTTTTTGGAGAAATACAGATATTTTATGCCTATATGCTAATTTATCATCAAATGCCCTCTTTATCTGTTTCTTTGGCTCAAATACAGAAAATTAGTAAGATAGACAGTATTTTATTTATTTATTTATTTATTTAAAAAGAGAAGCTTTATAGCATAAAATACACATTCTAAATTGTCTAAGACATGTCTGACATGGAAAAATATGAAATCTATCAATACTTTGAAAAAAACATCTTATAGGCTCTTGAAGAAAACTTTCTGATAATTCCATTATGTTTTACTTTCATGAATAAATATTATTGAGCATTCCTTTTTTCTTCTTTCCTAGTGAGCTCTCATAATTAGTCTCAAGACAAAATATTTGCAGATTCAATTTGATTGAAGCTAAAATATTTAGTTTTTAGGCAGCTATGGAATAATTGTGCAGTGTTCTTATTTACTTTAATAAATAAATAAATAAATAAATAAATAAAACTTTCTATTTATATTTCTATTTCAGTTTATTTGTAGTTTTTCACAATGCAAAAAAAAAAGAAAAAAAAAAAAAAAAAAAAGAAAAAAACAACACTTTTGTATTTTGGAAAAAAAAACTATCAAAAATAAATAAGTAAATAAAAATAAAGTGCTACAATACAAATCAACAAATTAAATGCAAAATTTGCAAATTGATTTATTTAGTTCTACTGTAACATATTGAATACTGCTCAATTACGTGAATTAACCCTTATAGGGCCCCACCTAAGGAGACTTATCATCCTTATAATGGCCTCATAATCATTTAGATAAGATAAGCCTTTGATGTGCGCTCTGTTATCAGCACTGTACATTGGGGGTCATCATGGAGGTGGGGGGGGGGGGGGTGGGGGTGGGGGATGGGGATGGGGGGGGGGGGGGGGGGTCTAGCCAAAGAAGGAAAAAGTGTGTCTTTAAGGATTAACGCATGCTATTTGATCCCCTTCATCTGATTATCTTAATGGCTATCAACTACGTCATTAACAGTAGTCCGTTATTTCAACACCTCGCAAACACCTTTCACACGTGGTGATTTAATTATCCTGCGGTAATTTCAAAACTGCTCGAAACATGTTATCTGGGGTGGCGCGCGTTTTTCACACCTTTTCACCAGTGTTACGCACTCCTGTATTAGTGGCAAGGGTTTAATCATTGACGGAAGACGCGTTGATATTCTTTCTTTCTTTCTTTCTTTCTTTCTTTCTTTCACAATACAGATTTTATTTGTTTGAACAGTTCTCTGCTGAACTCACTGAAGCAACTCTAATATATTAGATTTACAATTGTATTTAATAATTGTGGGTCTAAATTAAAGCTACATGTTGCAAGGGCATATATAATAATATCATATTTTTTTTTATGTCAGATGGGAATTTGCAGGCTTTTCTTAAATAATCTTCAGCATTCAGGGTACATGGCCAGTGCATTGATCTATATGATGGAGGGATAATGATTTCGATTGCATTGTGTATAATAATGAGGATTTTTTAAAAAAATCTAAACCTAATTCTTTTCTAACATCAAAGTTTACTACACAGTTAGGTACACTGAGCCATTTGAAATCTAAATATTAGACCAAGTTGGTTAATATCAACGATGATATTAACTACTTAAATGCACCTTTTGGTCTGCCTATCCACCCCTTCCAACATATTTAATGACAAATAATACATTACTAATTCATCGCTGGTCCATTTTACTCCATTTTACGGTCCTTTACGCCACTTTACGCTTCTTTGCGCCTCTTTACGCTACTTTACTGTTTTTAGGCACACCGGTCCACGAGTTTCGTGTTGCTAGTCATCCGCTTTTCTGGCCATTTCCTGTTGAACTGAAAGTAGGTTTGATGACTCACATGATTGTTTATTTCCAGCACCATACTAATACCAGTCTTATCATATTGACATAAGTGCATAATTCTGTGGATCGACATCTTAATAAAATTTACTGTGCGTAATGTTGAAGTTAGTTACTGGTTAAATCACTGGCAGCAATTTGCTTCAGAACTATATTTTGGCGTTTTGTCTCACTGGCTACTGATCAACAATATTGAAGGTATAGTATCAGAATCTTCTATAGGTAAATAAATAATGGTAGAGCACTTTACTTCAACACCGTCCTGTGTTTCGTTGCTTTTCTAGTCCAGAACGTAATTTCCTCAAAACGCCACTTCGCCGTTATTTAGAAATAATGTCCCTTTCCAACATACAATGCAGAAAATTCCTGACACCACAGAATTCCAGAAAAAATTGCTCTTGTTTTTCTAAAAATGCACAGTGCACCATTCACCTCACCCTATGGAAAATCTCGGCATATCTCGTTGTCGTTTTTGATTGGACGACTCAAAAGGCGCTATGTTCACGGAAAACGCAAACCAAAATAGCAGCGAAACAGACTGAAAACAAAGAAAGAAAAATCGCATTACAAACAATATTTTGTGATTTGAACTTACTCATGAATGAAACCCTACCTAAAATGACGAATCCTGTTGAAATAATATAATGGTAATGTACTACAGTTGAACTTTCTATTTTTTCAACTCACTAACAAGTTTCGATATTTATGCTTTCGCTCAAAAGGTGATTCGTATTATCCATATTTTAATTGAGACAAATCCCCACAGAATAGAACAAAATATTGTTGTTAATTCCACATCTCGCAATAGAAATGATTTTTCTGTGCCAGCTTGATCTGTCAGGATGATGTTGTGTCCCTCCAGAATCCTTTCCTCAGCAAACAGTCTAGTGAAAGAAGCCATAATTCTTGATGTAGACACAATCCGTTGTAAAAATTTTCGTCCAATCAAATGTGTTACGAACGCAACCGAAGATTTCCGTAGAATCCGCAGGGTGAGGTGAATGGTGCACTGTGAGTTTTAAGAAAAACAAGAGCAATTTTCTCTGAAATCCTGTGGTGTCAGGAATTGTCTGCTCTGGATGTTGGAAAGGGACTTTATTTCTAATTAACGGCGAAGTGGCATTTTGAGGAAAATTCGTTCTGGACAAGAAAAACAACGAAACACAAGACGGTGTTGAAGTAAAGTGCTCTACCATTATTTATTATCCTATTAGAAGATTCTGATACTATACCGTAAATATTGTTGATCAGTAGCCAGTGTTTTGTCTTTTGCACAGTTTGAGTCACAATTATAAATAGTGTATGTAAAGCCACAATTACTGAATTAGCGTCTTGTACAGGTAAGAAGGTCCATCATTCGATATTCATTTTGTAGACGGATTTAGAATAGACCCTGTATCGAGAAGAAGTGCGACAGAGCTTTACCAAGTACACTGCTGTTGGCCTATTCAGCACACCTAAGGATTTGAGCTGAATTAAAAAAATGTTCGCTAGACCAGTTTTAATTTTTAAATGTACTACAATGAAGAATAATTTATTATAAATAAAAGAAGTTCATTTTCATTTAATTTCTTCTTCAAATTTAGCAGATAATAATCCCTCAACTTCATCACCCCCTTGTTTGTGTGTCATAAAAAATGTCTGCCACACACCTGTTAAGAATTTTGCCTGTTGCTTTGGACTTGAAGAATGTTTTTAGATTAAAGATACATATCTATGATCGCTAATCAATTTAGAATATATTTGTGCCATTTTCATTGTTCACACTGACAAAACCACCTTTTAAATTTCACGTTCCCTTTCACGGGTCCTTTGGTTTTAGTGAAAACAACATTTTCCTCATTATTTTGAAAACTCCTGATTCCCCATGCAAATTGTTATGGCCATGTATCTTTTGATATGTTTCATCACATACGCCCGCAAAATGATACTTTGGGATTTTTGGGAGAAAATATTTGAGTGAGCAGCATTGGCAGATGCGCCACATTAGGCTACACAGCTGTAACTATCATCCAGTGTCCTTGACGTGTGTTCCTTGCAAGATGCTTGAAGTCATAGTATGTTCAAATATAATGGCTCATCTTGATGAACACAAGCATCTATCAGACAGGCAACATGCTTTCAGGAAAAACCGTAGCTGTAAAAGTCACTTGACCACAGTAATAAATGATTGGGCTAAAAGTTTGGATGCAGGTGGTCAAGTAGATACATGTGTACATTCATACTGGATTTCTAGAAGGCCTTTTGACACTCCTCCTTATGAACTTTTGAAATGCAAACTCCATGGATATGGCATAAGTGGAAAAACTTCAGTACAGATTTATTCATTTCTCTGCAATAGGCAACAAAGGGGTGTAGTCAATTGTGCAAAATCTCAGTGGGTCCTGTTTGTCGGGTGTGCTGCAGGGCACTGTTCTCTGTCCACTGTTCTTTTCATTGTATATAAATGACATCATGGTTGAAATAGAATCTGAGATTTGTCTGTTCGCTGATGACAATGTCTGCTATTGTCAGATTGTTACCTCTGAAGACACATCAAAACTCCAAAAGGATATTGATCAGCTGGGAAAATGGGCCAGGAAATGGGGTATGAGATTTCAGCCTGTGAAATGTAACATTATGCAGCTTACTAGGAAGCGAATCAATAAGATCAGTAAAGTTTACTCCTTAGAAGGAACAGTCCTCGAAAATGTGGATAATATTAAATACCTTGGTGTGACAGTTTCTAAGGATTTGAAATGGCATACTCATGTAAGCAATGTTTGCACAAAAGCACACAGAACTCTTGGTTTCTTAATACGTAATATGTAACCTCTATGATAATACGTATGCCTCTAAGATGTTAAGAAAATGGCATACAAGGGGTTTGTGTGACCAATCCTGGAGTATGCATGCCCTGTTTGGGACCAACTTGGAATAGTAGTTCAGGAAGAATTAGAAAAAAATTCAGAATTGTGTAGCTAGGTTTGTGACTGGAAACTAAAAATTTGAAACTGGAAGTATGACTACCCTTCTTGAACAGCCAGGGTGGGAGTCTCTTCACAAGAGATGCAACGGTAGTAAACTCATATTGCTATTTAAAGGTCTGAAAGGTAGAGCTAGTATAACTTGTGATGACCTTCAACCTCCAAATAGGCGCGGTAGAAATCGGCATCCAATGGCATTTCAAGTGCCATATGCTAGAACTGACATTTATAAGGACAGTTTCTTCCCAGACACCATTAGAATTGGAATGCACTCCCTGCATCTATAATCTCCTCTGCTGAAAGTTCTGAGGACCCTGTCACTAGATTCACATCACTTGTGAGATCTAGAGACTATTCTTCGCAATTATTGTCTCTGGTGAATGAATGTCTATTGATGTGTCACCAGTAAAATATTCTGATTCTGAAATGTTCTGATTCGAGCCCTGAAAAATGTGCTTTTTTGTTTGTTTTGTTTTTGTTTTCTTTTGGGACATAGCATGTTGTAGACATCATCACAGGCACTTCAGCCCCTTTCAGTGAAATTCCAAACAATGAAGTTGCCGCCCCTGAGTGTATCCATTCCCCTCAATTTTAAGATGATTGCCTCACTAATAAAATAATAGCCACTTTAGGGTTGTATTTATATAGGAATTGTGCTATGTTAACTCTATAAGTATGGGGGTGGTCGGGTGGTGCGAAGGTGTCGTGTATCTTATGTCACCGGGGCGTCCAGCTGATATTGGCTTACAGTTGGGCAAGGCCTACTATCCTTGTAGCAGGTAAGGGTAGGGAGGTGATGTTTTTATTTCTTCTGTTTCTTCACTTTCATTCCTTTTCCTTTTTCTTCCCTGTCCCTCTCTTTCATATCTTCTGCTATCTCTTCTGTCTCTTTTCTCCCTTTCTCTGGGAGACGACACAAAATGACCCACAAGGGTTGACGTGTCGTTAAACCCCAACACAATCAAACTCTATAAGTATAATAGAGTCTTAACCCTTAAAACGCCAAGAAAACCTGTATCTGAAAATGTCGTCTGTTTATGTCATCTGCTGAATATTCTTGCAAACTTTTCGAACCTATTTTTGCATATAGGCAAACAGTGTGGACCCAGATCAGACTGCTCCTAAAGGAGCAGTCTGATCTGGGTCCACACTGTTTGCAACAATGACTTTTAAAGTGACCGGCAGAAGACAAAGCAGACGACAATTGTTGTGACTGGCGCTTTAAGGGTTAAAGTCAGATGCATGATCCTTTTTTTTTTTTTTTTTTTTTTTTTTCAGAATGGACAATAAAAAAAGTCACAAGGCAGACAGCCCAGGTAATCAGCATAGCCTGATCAGTGCAATAAGGGATAAATATGATGGGACCCACACAAGCAGTGAGAACAGTTTCTGTCAGATTTACGTGCCAAAGACAGGTCCTGGAGCTCAAGGTGAAGTTTTAATCCTAATCCAAAGCAAACTTGTAGCAGATAACATTGTGCCATTTTAGAGAAAATAAGGCTTGGAATTGCATGTGAATTGTCTGCACAGCATAATTATGTTTTACAAAAAATGTCTTGTCTTATTTTCTCTGAAAAATGGATGCTGTCTGCTGCTATTGTGGTTGATGATTTAATGACACATACTGATATATTTTTGTGTAATAATAATAATAAAAAAAAAAATCAGTATTTTCGGTTAACCCATTTTAGTCTGGAGACCCCAAAAAGGATATTTGGCAAACAGTGCAAACCCAGATCAGACACCGCAAATTTTTTTAGAACACCCTATTCACACATTACCAAGGTTGGGCAGCAAATTTCACCCCCGGTATTTACCAGTGGCATTTGCCGGTATTTACCGGTCTGGAAAATACTCCTCAAGTGGCAAATACTGGCAAATACCGGCAAATTGAAATTTATTTGGCCTTAAAAAACTGCAGAAGTCTTTAAACAAGTTGCATTGAAATAGTATAAGCAAACTAGATGAGTAAGAATGTTAAAATCATTAATTATATAAGGTTACCACCCTGAAGAATAGAAGAAATCTCAATATAAACATGTAACACTGCCAAAAAGTGAATCTAAGACAAAAATTTTGAAATTATTTAAGCAACAAATGGTCTTTAATTAAAAAAAAAATCATGTAGGCCTTTATCTCAACAGTAGAAATTCACCTGTGCACCTGGCCACTGACATTTACCATAATGACCCTAAGTTTTTGTGCTGGCAGACCATGTCAAAAAGAGCAGACCAAGATCATACTGAACAGTCTGATCAGGATCTTAAATGTTTGCCAGGCCATCTGCATCTTTTAAACACACTTCTGTATGGTAAAAGTATGTTTTGCAAAGTTTAGGATATTTACATCACTTTACTATATTCAAAATTTTTAGGAGTTTTAGTGTACATGTAATTAGCAAGACTACCTGTATGGTCTAATTACTAAAACAACAAATCCCAGGACAATTGTTTGTTCAAGAGGGTACTTGATAGCCAGGGGCAAGATGTCATAAATGAATGCATATAGACAATAAGTCTAGGTGAAAGTAAAAAGGTGTCATAGGTAAGGCTTGAGTTATAGTATGGCTTCAAACCTGATATACCCTGGAAGTCAGAAAATTTCTGGTTATAGTCACCTCTAAAATCTGCACTATTCACAACAGTATCATACTACTATTCATCATGAAGCAAAAAGATCCCATTTGGAACTTCTTTGCTGTTGTTGAACAAGACAACAAAACCAGTGCCAGTTGCATCGACTGTAAAACAGTTGTTAGTGCCAAAGCTCTACGACTTCGTGCCCATAGAGAGAAATGTCTAGCCAACAGACCCTCCAAGAAGAGACCTCTGCCTGTAGATGATATTCCAGCTGACCTGTCTACACAGACTCCTGAGCCTTAACTGAATTTAATATTAAAGTAAACTTAAACCAGAGTTAAACTGCAATCAGTATAATGTAAATACTAAGTCAACTATGTAGCCCCTATTACAGACATTGTCCATAGGTTGATACTGAGGGTAGGGTTTTGTCTTACTTCCAGGGTGGTAAATGCCAATTTCCAGTATTTGCCGGCATTTACCAGTATTTGCCGGTATTTACTGGTAAATACCACCGGCATGGAAAATACTCATATTTGCCGGCATTTTGCCAACCTTGCACATTACGAAAACATGCCTATTTTAAATATACTGAAAATTTTACCAGGAAAAAATGAAATTTTTGCATAAAAAATCTTATACAGCATTTTCCATATTTCTGCACAAAACATTGATTATGAGTACTCGTTAGAAATGCCTCAGTGAGGCAGTTCTAACGAGTACCCACAATCTATGTTTTTGAGCAGAAATAAGAAAAATAATGTATACCCCTGTAAACCCCAGTTTTACTATATTAAAGTGGGGTATAAGGGGGTCAGCATTATACAGGCATGTTTTCGTGAAACTGATGCAGGCAAAATTTGAATTTGTCTGGTCCTGGATAGTCCCCAGGATACTCATTTGAAATGCCTCTGCAAATGGATTTGCCTCATGAAGGAAGTTCTAATGAGTACCATGATATATATTTTCAGAAGTAAGAAAATTATTAAGCAATTAACCTGTAAAGCACCAGTGACACATCTACAGCAGACAACACTTATTTATTTTTTTTTTTTTCGTAGAAGATAAGTCATCGTTTCAGGCAGGCAATTCACATGGAATGTCAAGACATTTTTATGAATAATCAAAACAAATTAGCATGTCATCTGCTACAAAGTTTGCTTCACACTTTCTTTATTAGTTAAAAAGGGGGCCTAAGTGAACACATTTCACAGATAGGGAACCCAGTTGATTATACTTTAGTCAATGTATTTGGTTTGCCATTATCATCACGAAAATATACCTATATAAGCTTGACCCCCTTAAACCCCACTTTTATATAGTAAAACTGAGGTTTACAGGGGTATACATCATTTTTCTTATTTCGGCGAGACTGTTCTAACGAGTACCCACAATCTATGTTTTGAGCAGAAATATGAAAAAAAAATATGAAAACTTTCAGTTTTTGGTGGTGGAATTTTGAATATATTTGAATAGGAGTGTTTTCGTAATGTCGTGAACCATTTTATTATGTAAATGAATATACTGGAAAGAATACGCAAAGAAGCAAGATGTTCAAATACCCAAAAGAGAGAAATACAAAATGAGCAAAAAGGTTTTTTAAAGAAACTTTTTATTCTTTGCTTAATCATTTTTATACCCGGCCACACGATAGTGGCAAGATATTATGGTTTCACATTGGTCATCCGTGTCTGTCTGTCCGTCCATGTCCGTCTGGACATTTATCCATATTTTCGTTTCCGAATGATAATTTGAGTAAATATTAATGTATTTTCACCAAACTCAGTATGTGCACTGATATTGTGGAGATCTGGTTTGGGATTGCTAATGGGCAAATTTTGTTAATTTTTGACAGAACTGCCACACAGTAGTGGCGGGGTACTATTGTTTCATGTTTTTATTATAATCTGCCACATGATAGTGACTGGGCATTAAGGTATACCCTCTGGTGTGTATCTGTCTGTCCACACTTTGTTTCCGGATAACTCCTCCTACAGTTTTCATCAGATTTCATTGAAACTTGGTGGACATAGAGGTGGTACAGCACATTTTGTTTCGAGGTTACAGTACACCAAATTTTGATGGTAATTACTTTTTTTTAACAATTTTTCTGATGACTTTAGTTTCTGGATGACTCCTCGTACATGTTGAAACTTGATGGACAGTTAGACCATGAAGTGGTACAGTGCAGAGTTTGTCAAGGTTACAGTACACCAAGATTTGATAGAGTTATAGCTCTTTAAAGACTGTTTGAGGATGATTTCATTTCCAGCTCACTTCTATCATCTGATCAAACTGTTATTTGTTTGTTGTTGGATAGAAAGAAAATGTGAAGAAGTGCAGTCAGGTTACAGTACACCAAGTACATAAGTTTTATAAGGTCACAGTATACCAAATTTGTTTAACTTGACTTTGTTTCCGGATAACTCCCCCTACAATTGTCATCGGATAGAGTTGAAACATGGTGGACAGTTAGACTATGGGGTGATGCAGTCCATAATAATATTACAAGGTTACAGTACACCAAATTTTCATAGAGTAATAGCTCTTTAAAGATTGTTCAAGCAGGATTTCATTTCCATCTCACTCCTATAGTTTTCATCTGATCTAACTGTTATTTGTTTGTTGTTGGATAGAAAGATATTGAGAATTGCAGCAATGTTACATAACTCTAAATTTTCATAATATTTCAAGGGTACAGTGCACCAAATTTTTTCAGACATTTTGTTTCTGGGCAACTCCTCCTACAGTTTTCATGTGATTGGGTTGAAATATGGTAGACAGTTAGACTATCAGGTGATGCAGTGCATATTATTTTGAGGCAACAGTACACCAAATTTTCATAGAGTTGTAGCTCTTTAAAGATTGTTCAAGAATTGATTTCATTTCCAGCTCACTCCTATAATTTTCATCTGATCAGGCTGTTATTTGTATGTTGTTGGATAAAAAAAAGATATGGAGAATTACAGCCAGGTTACAGTACACCAAATTTTCATGTTCTTTCTAGGTTGCAGTACACCAAATTTTCATAGTTATTACTTGTTGAAGCGTCCTCATGTGCTTTCAGGCTAACTCCTACAGTTTTCACCAATACTTGTAAAGACTATGACATGATACAGCACATATTACTACAAGGTTACAGTATACCAATTTTGGATATTTTTTTTTTATAAAATATGTCCTTTAAAATAGCGATGTCTGGGCGGGCGGGCGTCGGGTGTCCTCCGAGGTTTACCTTTTGGTTAACCTTTTTTCAAAGTTGTATGTTACCTTTTTTCTTCAGTGGATTGCTTTCATATTTGGTAGGATGAAGAGGAGGACCAGTAGGTGTGTCACATGCAAGAGAGACAACTCTTTTCGTTGAAAAAACCCGTTGTAAGGACTTCGGGTCTAACAACAAATAATCTGTGAGACATGGGCCTCCATATTGTTTCTTTTATTTTATTATCGCTGTAACACCATTGTAATGGCATTCTAATGGTGTTGTAACAGTGTTCTAATGGTGTTGTAACGGTGATTCTCTGGAATTATGCAAAAATAAAACCAATTCCAGAACTACATAATAAACACAATTCAATTATACAGTTAATTTTCAACTAACTCACGTTGATCTCTATTGTACTCGCGCAACGATAGGCAATGATCTTTAATTTGCATTCCAAAATTTAAATGAACAGCATTATTCCTGAATTTCATAATGCATCTTTCAATAAATAACTTAAATGAACAAGATTATCATTTGGTAATATTAGAATGTCTCTTACTGACTATGAGACCTTTTAGTTCCTCGAAATCCTTACAATGTCGACTGCTACGGTACAACGTCTTAACTTGTTGTCAAGGTAATCACATTTTTAAGCGTGGAGACGTCACAAGACTAGACGTTCAGCGCAACGTAACATAGCGTCGCATCAAATTACACATATTAAATGAGCATTTTTAACCAGTGAACATTTCAGTATTTCATGACAACGTTTTCATTTTGAACAGAAAATCTAAGAACTGACAAGGTTCTTACACCCGTCCGTAATGCCGTTAGCATTTTTCTTGTTTGGTAGAGTCATACATATCAGACAGAACCATTTTCTTTACATGTTTTGTTGCCCTGCAGTGGCGGGATATCATGCAGTGGCTGTGATGCTTTTATTAGCTCACCTGAGCCGAAGGCTGACTAGTAAATAATAAATGATATAGTATACTAATGGTCCTTTGTTTGTCTTCCGTCGTCTGTCCACACTTTTAAACATCTTCTCCTCAGAAACCCTGGACCAATTGGTCAGGATTTATGTGGAACATCTATACCTCGCAGGAACAAAAGTTTATGTAATATGTCCTGGTCAAATGACCAAGATGGCTGTCATTCCCATATATGGTAAAACCCTTTAAAAAATCTTCTTCTCCAGAACTGTAAGTTATATGGCCTGAAACTTTGCAGACAGCAAAAGGGACTAGAGCCCTACAAAAATTTTTTGAATGATGACCCTGGGTTGACCTTGACCTATTTTACAGCAAGGTCAGTTTGGTCCCTAAGGCGTTGGAATAGGAAAAAAGGTAAAACAGTGCATTTAGCCAAAACAATTGTATTTTATGAAATGAAAGTAGGTCCTATATGAACTATGAATATCAAAGGTCAAGATCATTCAGTGACCTTGGCTGAAGGTCACTAGGATTGAATGTCCATCAAAATTTCAAACATCTTCTCCTCAGAAACCACAGGGCCAATTTGAGTCAGATTTTATATAGAACATCTCTATGCCTCACAGGAACAAAAGTTTATATAATTGGTACAAGTCACATGACCAATATGCCAGCTATGCCCATATATGGTAAACACCCTTTAAAAATCTTCTCCAGAATGGTAAGTCAGATGACCTTGAAACTTGGAAAAAAGCAAAAGAGACTTGAACCCTATAAAAGTTATATAAATGATGACCCTGGGTTGACCTTGACATATTTTATGGCAAGGTCAAATTTGGTCCCCAAGGCATTTGAGTAGGAAAAAGGTAAAACAGTGCATTTAGCCATAACAGTTGTATTTAATAAAATGAAAGTAGGTCTTATAAGAACCCCTATGACTGCCAAAGGTTAAGGTCATTCAGTGATCTTGGCTGAAGGTCACTAGGATTGAATGTCCATCAAAATTTCAAACATCTTCTCAGAAACCATTATGCCTCATGGGAACAAAGGTTTATATAATTGGTCCTGGTAACATGACCAAGGTGACCGGAATGCCTATATATGGTAAAAACCATTTAAAAATCTTCTTCTCCAGAACAGTAAGTCAGATGACCTTGAAACATGGAAAAGAGCAAAAGGGACAAGCCCAATAAAAGTTTTATAACTGATGACTCTGGGTTGACCTTGACCTATTTACAAGGTCAGATTTGGTCCCTAAGGTGTTTGAATGTGAAAAATGTAAAACAGTACATTTATCCAAAACAGTTGTAGTTTATGAAATGAAAAAAGGTCTTATATGAACCTTTATGAATGTCAAAGGTCAAGTTCATTCAGTGACCTTGGCTCAAGGTCACTAGGATTGAATGTCCTTCAAAATTTCAAATATCTTCTCCTCAGAAACCTAAGAGCCAATTCAAGTCAGATTTTATATAGAACATTTATGCCTCACGGGAACAAAAGTTTATATATTTGGTTCTGGTCACATGACAAAGATGGCAGCCATGCCTATATATGGTAAAAATCATTAAAAATCTTTTTCTCCAGAACCATAAGTCAGATGACATTGAAACTGAATAGACAGCAAAAGGGACTTGAGCCCTACAAAAGTTATATAAATGATGATCCTTGGTTAATCTTGACCTATTTTATGGCAAGGTCAAATTTGTTCCCTTAGACTTTTGAATGGGAGAAATGTAAAACAGCACATTCATCCAAAACAGTTGATGCTTATGAAATAAAAAAGGTCTTATATGAACCACACTCAATGTCAAAGGTCAAGCTCATTCAGTGATCTTGGTCCAAGGTCACTAGGATTGTATGTCTGTCAACATTTTAAAGGACTTCATCTCTGAAAATGCTGGGCCATTTTCTATTAGATTTTGTGTGCAGCTTCGAGACAGGGATGTCGGGTCACATGACCAAGATGGCTGCCACATCCAGTCCATATATGGTATTGACCTGAAGAGATTGAGATATTTTTCTCTAGTACTGCTGGGCTGATTCCCATGAAATTTGGCATGTAGTGTGAGGTGACCGAAAACTACCAAATTTGTTCAAATGATGACTTAGGTTGACCTTGACCTATTTTACTGCAAATATGGTCCCTTAGACATTTGAATGGGAAAAGGGTGAAATGATACATTTTTCAAGAAGAATTGTAGTTTAAAATATGAATGTAGGTATAAGTACTCAGGTTAGTGATCGGTGCCCTTGGGCTACTTGTTTAGTAGAGTAATTACACATCAAACACAACCATCTTTTCTACATGTTGTGTTACCCTGCAGTGGCAGTGTATCATGCAGTGTCTGCGATGCTTTTATTGTTTGTTTTTTTTGTTTTCCGTTCAACCATGCATTGTAGATCACCTTAGATTGAAAGACCCACTCTTAAAACTCTTTTTTTTTTTTTTTTTTTTTTCATGACCTTTCATTTTCAGGGGTGATAATCTTCAGGACTAATTCTGATTTCAGACCTGAGAACATTCATGTTAAGCATGAAATTTAAGACCAGTCATTAGTTGTCTTGAAAGTACATTTAGTTAGTTTTGTTTACATATGCCTGAAATAACTTTTAAAATGAATCATTAGTTACTTTATTCTGATTTCTCTGACCTGTTTAGGGAAAGTATTTTAATTTTAGGATTAAATTTTTGGATTTCAGGATTAACTTTTTGCAGCTTTTCTCACCACTGCATTTTGCACATTAGGTCTTTTGAAAGTCTTGGCAAGTTGACATTCCATGGTATATTTTTTTTTTCTGCAGTATATACAGTCGACTCTCGTTATCTCGAAGTCCAAGGGACTCTCTGAAATACTTCGAGATATCCATACTTCGACATATCAGATTTGCAGAATTGAGGAAAAAAACTAATTTGGTTAACCACATTTAACAAATATATGTTTAATTGGACTCTTGAAGTTAGAGATATATTGAAAATATTGTGGAAAAGAGGAGAAATTGCTCCTTAGGAGCAATTTCTCCTCTTTTCCACAATATTTTTTACATGTTGTTAGATTTTAGTGTTTAGGCAGGGACCAGATTGTCACTTCGAGATAAGCAGTTATTCGAGATAAACGAGTTCGAGATAGCGAGAGTCAACTGTATATAGAAACAGAAAAACTGTTCAAGAAAAGATCATTCCAAAATACTTTTACTATAGTTTAATAATATTGTGGTAACTTTCATTCTTGGTCAAGATATATTTACATGTTGTTGTGATGTCCCATTGCCATAGCTGGAGATAAGGCACTTTTTTTCAGAAGAAAAGTATTGATATTTCTTATTTCGTCTCAAAAAGTGTGTTGTGGTGTCCATTAGAATCAGCAGTGCACTTAAGTACCCACAACATATCGAGAGTTGAGCGCAAGACTGGCGTAAGTCAGATGGTTGTTTTTCCCCAAACCTAATCTCCTCACCATGAAGGCGTTATGAAGATTACAACATTTCTTTCTGTAAACAATGAAAATTTAGGTGCCATTGCTCGTATGAGCAATGGCACCTAAATTTGCATTGTTTACAAAGGGGTCCAAGTTGCCCATAAACAAGGGTTTCAAAAATATGTTTGAGTTACCATAGTCTTGCGCTCAACCCTCGATATGTTTTTAAGAAACATAGCAAGGCACTTCCAATGGAAACCCAAAGCATATGCTCTTCTTGAAATATCAGTAAAATATCAGGGCTCAGTTGTTCAAAGCTTCGTTAGCTTAACAAGCTCTTTAGTGGTCAAAATGTTAATTGTTCTACTAAGGCGTAAAAAAAATAGCCATGTTTCCACTAACCCGACCGACCCTGTTTCAAACACCCGACTCTGCTATTTTTCATCATTAAAAAATGCAAAATAAAAAAAGTAAAGCACCGACCCTTAACAGAATACCTGCATTGTCATAAAATTACAGGCCCGACCCCGTTCTTTATTGGAGAAAAAATAGAAAAATAAAAAAAAAGTTTCTCCTACTTACCAACCAATTTTTTTTTTCAGCATGTTAGTTGAAACACAGCTATTTTTTTTATGCCTAAGTACAATATCTAATTCACAGGTATTTTTACTGAAAAAATGTGAGTAGAAAAAAGCTACTCACATTTTTTCAGCAAAAAGATTAGCATATATGCCATATTTAATGATCTAAGTTTTAACGATACATTAACTTATGACATCATTAGTTTTGAACAACTGGGCCCAGTGCTTTTGTTTAAAAATAAAACCTCCTTATGTGGAACTGTAGAGTTCATGTAGATTTACTTTATATGATATATTTGTAGGTTCTGGTGACTTCATTGTACCTTCGAGACTTGCTTTAGACAATTGTAATATTTGTGAAGCTGGTTCTAGTGAAGACATTGAGTCACTCTGTTGTAAGGTTCATGAACTCGATCTAGCCAAAAACAAGTTAACAGACTGGTTGCAGGTAAATCACTGT
The DNA here is from genome assembly GCA_964016985.1 of Anodontia alba. Classification (NCBI taxonomy): domain Eukaryota; kingdom Metazoa; phylum Mollusca; class Bivalvia; order Lucinida; family Lucinidae; genus Anodontia; species Anodontia alba. The sequence continues at coordinate 10,226,256 of OZ024831.1, read as the reverse complement.
TGAAAATTACAATAACTTCAAAACAAACATAAAAAAACAACAACAACAGCAATAAAAATAAAACACACACACATTAAAAACACAATCCAAAAAACTCTTTCAGTCATAGATAATAGGAACCACACATCACGAAAACATGCCTATATAATTTTGACCCCCTTAAACCCCACTTTTATATAGTAAAACTGGGGTTTACAGGGGTATACATTATTTTTCTTATGTCTGCTCAAAAACATAGATTGTGGGTACTCGTTAAAACCGCCTCATCAAGGCAGTTCTAATGAGTATCCACAATCTATGTTTTGAGCAGAATTTTTTATCTGAAAATTTTCATTTTATGGTGGTAAAATTTTCAGTATATTTGAATAGGCTTGTTTTTGTAATGACTAGCTTAAAAATCGGTTGTGTGAACTGCTAAGGATGCAGTATGTAACATGACATCTACATTATATCCAATCCTTTTGTATTGATTAATAATCCTTTTGAATTGTTCAGAAAAAAATCAGCATTATCAACAATTTTCCTGAGTTTATTCACTAAATCACCACAAAACTTGGGTGGAGATAGTCCCTGCTGAAACTGTTTATTTTTATATAGAAATTAATTCAGTGTGTTGATGATACAGTTTAGAAATGTTTTGCAAAGTTTGTGATACAGATAGCCTTATATTAAAAGTTCAGTTGAATGCTATATTTATGACAAACTAGATGATTTTGATTTTGAAATTGTAAATTTTAGTACCAAATCTAAGATACAGATTACTGGAATTTCTCAGTGAAATCGAAATCAATAATCCTACTGGTGGTCACTAGTGAAATTATCAATTTTATTTTCACTGTTTGTAAAAACAGAGTTTTCATGAATTCTTGGCAAAAAACCTCACCAAAAGGTTTAAGCCATAGTATACTGAAATAATGTGTTTTTTACCAAATATTATGCCCCTGAACACACTGAACAAGACCAAATTGACACGAAATGGTTAGGAAAAAAGTGACTTTCCTGACGTAAGTGTCGAAGAGTAGTTAGGTCTATTATTGTGAATAACAGCATAAAAGAAACAGAAAGTTTGATTTTTTTCAGTGTAAGATCAAATTTTATTTCACTCATGAACACCAGAACTTGTATTTTTACTTGTTGGTATCACCCCTTGTGAAAATACTACATTTGGTGTTCATCTGGTAAAATAAAATTTTATCTTACACTGAAAAAAAATCAAATATCCTCTATGTTTTTAATGCAGGGTGTTTGAGTACAAAACACAATATCACAAGTTTGAGTTAGTCTGAATGGTTCATTCGGTAGAATGTCCGCCTTTTGATCTGATGGTCATGGACTTGATGCCCTGCAGGGCCATACCCTAGACTTATCAAAATTGATACTGGCTGCTCTTTCACTTGCAGGGTTCATACACGTCATGGAAATGTCAGGGAGATTTAATTGTTTCCAAGCCCAAGGAATTGTCAGGAAAATCTGTGATGTTTTAGGGAAAAATGAAATTTTGCAAAAAGGTCAGGGAAATGTCAGGGAATTTTACATTTCAACCTCATTAAGCTAGGATGTTTGGTCCTGATGTATTTTTCTTGCTAGATTCATAAAATTTGTAGCTCCGATATTGTCAGGGAAATTTGAATGTACGTCAGGGATTAGTCAAGGAAATGTCAGGGAATTTTGGTCAACCCTAAATGTATGAACCCTGTATAATGTTCAGCAATAGGAAAAAATTTTTTTTTAAAGATTAAGTGGCAAGACAGGATTCCAGACACAGAAGTCTTGAAAATGGCAGGGGTGCAGAGTGTACATACTCTTCTGAAACTGGCACAGTTAAGATGGACAGACCATGTTACCAGGATGCCTGAGAAACTTTGCCAAAGAAAATCCTCTATGTAGAATTAGAAATGGGCAAACGCTCCCATGCTGGTCAGAAGAAGCGATACAAAGACACCCTCAAAGCCTCCCTCAAGGATTTCAACATACCAACAGAGTCGTGGGAACAAATTGCACAGGACCGAGCAAAGTGGCGAGGTCTGATCAGAAGAGGTGCTTGTGAATATGAGGCAAAAAGAATCAGCAAAGCCGAGCAGAAATGTGCACAGCGCAAAACCAGAGCTAAGGCATCACCAACAGAGCTGTCTTGCTCTGACCTCTATTGTTCCATCTGCAGCAGTTAGAGCTGGAATTGGTCTAATCAGCCATCTTAGAACACACAAACAGTTGCATTTCTCGCATGTGATTAAGATTGATCATTGTCAGTAATGACAGACAAACTATTATTATTTAGCATTAGGAAGAAAAGCTAGGACTGATTGCACTTAGGGCTGGCTAATCAGAGTTGAAAAGATAATCGATTATCAGCTCTACCATTGTGATCGATAATCAATTAGTAATCATTTCTGGCGAAAGAATGTGCACAATACTGGTTAACCGCTTAGAGGACTAAGCGTGCCCAGTAAACGTGTGGTTAGGTAAACTGACCGCGCTCGACATGACCCTATTGGGTTGACTGGGCCGTAAAACCTCAACACAAACAAACAAACAATTAGTAATCACTGAAGATTGGGTCATAATTTTACCTGTCTGTCTGAGCATGACTCTTACCATATGCCAGACAGGCCTGAGCAAACAGTGTAGACCCAGATGAGCTGCCACAAAATGCGGTGTCTCGTCAGGGTATACACTATTTGCCACTCATTCAGCTAATTTTAGACACAACATTGGGTAGTCAATTGTCCAATTAATTGTGCCAGCCTTAGTTGCATTGGTGTTAATTTAATGTGACTGGTGCATGACAGGTTTTTCTGTTAGAAAAAAATGGCAAAAAAATTCATGCTGAACTGATAATTCAAGGAGATGTTTTATTGCTACTGCCTTCAACTCTCCTACACTAATTAGTCTGTTCACAGCAGGTGGTATTACCAGATTTACCTGGGGGACTACTTTTCTCTGATAACATTGGTTCCCTGCCCTATATTATATAGTCTTAAAATCTTTATTTTTTAACATAGGAAACCATTTAAAAAGTGTAATTTGATTTATTTTTTATGCAGATGTAGATTTTGGAATTGGTTTTGAGCTACTTCACTTTGTTTTATGTTTTAGAATTTTGTTTGTGGTTTCTAGTTAACTGTCTTATCAGTATTATTTAACTAATTGCATAACAGAACATCATTTTATTGGCATCTGGACAGAGTTTTATGGTCTCAGTCATCAGAAACATATGGAAATGCAATACCCCACTAGCCTGACTTTGATATAGTAATAGTCGGGAAGGTGGGGGTCAAATTCTCTAAGACAAAAACACGGCATGGGTAGTATTATGTGAATGTGCCTGGGGTGTGATACTTCACTCATGTGGCACTAAAATGGCATCAGTCAGTTCCCACTGTTACAGCTGGCACCATCACAACATGACTAAAAAATTTATTGAATGGTGACGTTAAATTTCACCTCAGACAAGCTAACAATACATAAACTTGTATTAAAGAATTTATTGTATTTATTGAATTTCTTTACATTTCCCCTGATCTATAAAAGTACATTTATATACAAGAGCATTTATACAGCTCCAGAGGACTTTATAAGGAGGAATATATTTTGTATTTAGATATAATTTGGGATTATTAGATTCAATCATAGGGGGAGATAGAAAAATCCGTCCTGAGGGTTACTGTCTGGCATCTTGAGGCTTACCAAGTGGTGTCAGACTGTGATCCTGAGGGACAGACTTTTCTGTCTGTCCTTCACACCCATGATAGATTCTTTTTCTTGCATACCTTTTATTTCTAAAAATAGGGTTTTGATAATGCAGTCACTTCGATTGCAGACATCCGCCATATTGTGATGACAATACTATAATGTTTAGTGATGTCATTGCGTTCAGTAACACCAGCCTTAATGGTGGCATACCATGAGGTCCTATACAGCCAGTGTATATCAAAAGTGAAAATTCTCGATTTTTGTCTTTCCCACAGGACGGATAAGGGTGTGTGAGATAAGATTTGCTAGCACCGGTGTAACTTGTGGAAATCCTTATCCAGTATGCAAGAAAATTATCTCTAGTTCTCCGTATAAAGGATCTTACATGAGTGGTCATTTAATAAGAAATTTATGAAACGAGTTTGGGTAATTTCGGTATTTGCGAGCCTTGGCGAGCGAAATACCGAAATTACCCAACAAGTTTCATAAATTTCATATTAAATGACCATGAATGTAAGATTCAGTTTATCACATAGGCCTTCCAATGACAAAAAATGCACAAAATATACTTTCAAAGATAACGGCTTTCCATACCTAAGCGGAACAACTCACTATCAAGGATTCAATAGTACTACGCAACAAAAATAGTTAGCATATTATTTGATAAGTACCGAAAATAACTAGAAACAAGATAAATATGCCATTTATTACTTCGTTAAACTGTAGGAAATAATGATGATTTTTATTTGAGCTATAAATATTTCATTTGAATAAATCAATTCAAAACTAAATATCCCATTGAACAAAGTCACTGAGAATCAGTAGGGAAATCCCCCACAGTAAGCTGCCGTATTTATAGGTCATTGACCTAGATCAATACAGTTTATACGGTGGTTGACACACTCAAGTAAATGACAGATTTCAAGACTATAAAATATTATAACTGTAGTTTGGATTTTAATTTGACACATTTATTGACTGTCTGAGTCATGTCACCCTCCAATGCTTTTTTGGAGGTGTTTTTTTTTTTTTTTTTTTTTTCATTGAAGATTCGACAATATCGATGTTGAAAGTGCCTCCAAATATCTTGCTGGAAAACACCAAATTTTAACCACCATGAATATTTCTGGTAGCCATGTTGTTCACATTGTGATTGTTTTGTGTCTTTCCCCTCCATCGGTCTGACATTTATCGTTCATCTCAAAATCATCTCAAAATTGAAGGCAGGATGTGTTCCAAATGTAAAGTTGTATCGGCGAATGCGGACACCATCTTGGTTGCTGTCAATAAGCAAAGTAATACAAATATCAATGAGGGTAATTAGGCTAACCAATGGGAAGGCTTGCAGGTGTTATAACACGTGTGGTTATATGATATTTATGACATGGGTTATTTCACTGAATAACTTGACGGTCATGTGATAAAAAACATATGCTATGGATACTCATATGAAGTACCTCAGAGAAGCACTTCTAATGAGTACCAACAACATATGTTTTTATTGAGAAATAAGAAAAATTATTATTAATACTTAACCTTAACCCATTGTAGACTGAATAAACTCCAGTATATATTGGAAGATTCTAATTACGATTTTGGGTATGTCAGGCTACGTGATTTAGGTATTCCTAGAGAAAATTGGTTGAACTATTTGCAAACAGTGAAGACCTTGATCAGATGCCACATTCTGCAGCATCTGATCTGGGTCTGCAGTGTTGCCAATTACCCTTTTAGGGGTCCCCAGACTACAAAGGGTTAGCAAGTCCTATGATCTACAAACTAGGCTTATCTTTGTTTTATTTTGTTTACTTTTTCTAGGTCTTCAAGCTGCTACAGTTCATTCCATTGTTACAATTGTTGAATTTGTCCTTTAATCAGCTTGGCAATGCAACATTCCCAGTAGATTGTGATGTTACATACGGTCATGTTACTGTGCTTATACTTAATGGAACTGGTATTTCATGGGATGTAGTCAGTAGAGTTCTCAAATGTTTTCCTAGGTAAATATAATTTGGCTTCATAGCAAGGCTCTTCAAATGAGTACCACAACATTTGTTTTTGTGTAGAAATAAGATTTCTTTTATCTGATACTCCCTCTTATCTAAAGCTTTGCCTAAGTATGTAATAACAGTATTATTGCCCCAAACTGTGTTGTGGGTATGTAGTGTTTTCATGTTGTCCATATCCGTCTGTCACATTTTGGTTCTGTGGGTGGAAGTGGTGGTGGTGGGGGATGGGATCTTATAAACACTGCTTATTGATGCTTCGTGTTACCCTACCTAAATTTTCTAACAAAAATATATGAAACATAACACAACCTAATCAAATGCCTAATGGAGCCATTTGATAAGGGTTTACACTATTTGCCATTCTGTCTCCATATAATGATATTCAAGACACAAGACCAGATAGCAAAATGGTATTGAAATGTCCACATTGTGGATACTCATTTGATGAACACCGCTTCTCAAGTGAATACACATTTGAAGAGCTTTGCTTCTCATGGGTACCCACAATATATGTTTTGAGGAGAAATGAGAAACATATTCCACAGCGTATGTTTTTGTTGAGGTATGAGGAAACTATCAAAATAGTAAATTGTCCAGGACAATCACAGAACACAGCCTTCCACAACCCCCCCTACAACCTATGTCGTAATGATGATGGAGACCGTATTTTCGTCAGTGACATGTTTTTCGGAATCTTGTTGAATTAATTAGGGTTTTCAGAAATTCAGAATATTAACTTAGTGTATAAAATTCATTGACATGCGGACTGTCTGTCTTTCAAAAGATCGGCATTCTGAAAAGTAACGAATATTCAGATACGTCAACTATCATTGTTGATATTCAATAATGCCTATCAGTTAAGAGTAATTGGTCTACGTATCTACAATAACTAGAAAGTGTATGGATTTTGCATTTTTGGACATGTTCGGTCCACTTACTGATATTTCACTGCATTATGCACTCTCCATGATTTTGGCAGTGATACCAAAAGGAGGATTAACCTTCATCACTCTTGGGCTTATTCAGCAGATGACAAATTGATATTTTTCTTATTTTGCCAGAAAACAGATTTTGATATTTCCAAAGGAGACAATTTGCATGAAATGTCAAATCCTGTTTTCAGGGAAAAAAATAAGAAAAATATTTCAACTTTTCATCTGCTGAAAATTTTCCCCAGAGTGCTAAGCGCTAAATACTTTCTTAGGTAATTATAGTACTGATTTTCTGATCACCATTTATGATTTTTTACCAGGTCATTTTTCTAGAGTCCCAAAAATAAGACAAAACCCGGTTTTGAAGACTCGACTGTCATGTTTATAAGACAGTTTCATTTTGAAATGTATTTTATAGTGAAGAATTTAGAAAACTTGTTTTTGTCATCCAAAGTAAAGTTAGATGGAAAGCATTTTGTCTAGATATATTCTTGACATTCTTGACTTGGATACAATTTACTTTTAAAGGAATTGGATACATTTTCAGGGTAGCTATCTGGATCTAAAGTGTTTTGACCACTTCTAAAAAGAGGTCTTCTCTTGAAAGTATTTGCTCTCAAAAGAAAAAAGGATCTACCCTGAAAAGAAAGAATTTTCTCCTCTTGTGGGCAAATTTCTTCCTTTTAGAGTAGATCTACCCCCATTGGTGTGCAAGGCATCTAAAAGAAAGTAACTAATGTTGTCTCCCTGGTCAAAAATGGTGAAAATTTCTACTAAATGTATCCTGGGACCTTAAACTGATACTAGATGATTTCTGATGGGCCAACCTGTCTGAACCTATATATTAATGCTTGTTTTAGTTCCTTATCTTCACATTTATTTCCTATAGCTCATACTCACATATTGATGAACAAATCACAAGTTAATTTAGTTTGATGAAGAATAGTAAAGAAGGTCTTACTGTTCTTCAAAATAAAGTTTAGAAGCACTGTAGAGCTTATCCTGTATATTAGAGTACTGGAGAGCTTATCAGTATTTACAGTTCTCTTTTTGTGCACCTACGTCCCAGTAACTTAAACCATTTATGCCTAGCATCCCATAAAAGGGACACTGGCAAACAATGTAGACCCAGATCAGATGCTGACTGCAGGAATTTCTATAAAACATAAAAACTAACCAGACACCCTGCTATTGACTGAAAATAGACTGGTCCAAAACGTAAAAGAGTCTATTAGGCATAAATGATATAACCTACACGAAGAGGTTTGTAATAAAACTTTCTTGCCATTTTTTATACCCTGCCACACGATAGTGACAGAGTATTATGGTTTCATGTTGGACGTTGTGTCTGTCTGTCCATCCATCCGTACTTCATTTCAGGATGATAAGTTAAGTAAACATCAATGGATTTTCACCAAACTTGGTATGTATATTAATATTGCAGAGATTTGCTTTGGGTTTGCTAATGGGCAAATTTCATCAATGTTTGACAGAGTTATCTGCTCGCAACACGATAATGGTGGAGTATTATAGTCTTACGTTTTTATTTAAGTCTTTCAGAATTACACTTGAGTCTGAACCACTATGAGAATGTTGAGCTCCCTGCTGATATATGCCACAAGACCTTGGTCAAACTCTTTGTAAATGGATGTAAACTTCATCACTGGACAGATGTAGGCAAACTGGGTACATGTTTTCCATGTTTGGAGTTGCTGAATGTGATAAAATCAGAAATCAGGTCTATAGAAGAAGAAAAAATTAGGGATTGTTTTCCAGCATTAAAAGCTCTTAATATTAGTGGAAATCCTTTAGAGTCCTGGGAGGAGATTGACAGGTTCCGGTTATTTCCATCCTTAGAAAGTCTCCGTATCTTTGATGTTCCGTTCCTTGATGTAAGCTAGCATATTAAATATGTGTGATTTATTTGAGCCATGCCAAGCCTGCACATTTCATAGCTCCAGAAAAGAGGGAGTATCCACATAATATTTTCTTATTTCTCCATGAAAACATATGGAGATTCTAATGGGTACCCACAACATATGTTTTTGTGGAGAAATAAGAAAAATACCAGTAGGTTTGGGTTGAAAAAAAGTGCCTTATCTGGAGATATGCTTTTGCACAGTGTGATCAAGGACATTGTAGTCACTCACAGAATCATTGAAATTGTTGAATACCTTATTCGGTCTAATTACCGCACATACCCCTATAAGTGTACAGTCAAGAAATTCTGTAGTCTTCAGATTACAGCCAGTGTACTTTTTCTTTACTTCTTTATAAAGGCATATGTTGTGGGTACTCATTTGAATTGCATTGACTTGTTGATGCAATTCAAATGAATACCCACAACATAATGCCTTTATAAAGTAAATCAGAAAAACTCATATAATCATCATCAAATAAGTCCCTTTCTGATCTTTTTTATTGTGTATCCTTAGTAGATAGATACATATTTTACCACAACTGAGTGTTCCAAGTAATTTTGAAAAACCTAAGCACACAGTGTGGTAATTAGGTTGAATATGGTATATCAAATGACAGAAGGGCCATGAGATTACAGATGTGCATGGTGATTTGAATATGCTGATTCTGAGTATGTTTGAAAACAAATAAAGTGAGTATGGATTGAAATAGTGCCCATTTGGTCAAAAAGTGTGTTTCATACATAGTTTTCTCACAAATCATGTAGTAATATCAGAGAGCCATAGAATATTCATACCTCAACTGTGAAAAAGTGTGTAATTAATACAGGTTTACATCTTTCAATTGTCTGCCTGTCTATCTGACCATCTATTTTTCCCTTGATTTACACTGAATTTATTTTTCAGGACAAATCAATGATCATATTATATGCAAAGTTTCAAATGCTAGCTGCAGTCTAGAAACTTTGCATGTAATATGATCATCTCCCCTTATATTGTGTAAGAGACAAAACTGGACTGAAATAGAAATGTTTACAAATACATAATGCATTATTGTTAGAAAAAGCACGAAAAAAAGTTCAACCATGACACAAAGTATAGTCTGTTTGGAAAACAAAGCATATTTTGAAATTGTTGAAGTAAATTATACATGAGATATCTTAAGGGAAAGACAGCATTGTTCAACATGTAATAAGATATTCCCTGATCATCTGAACTGTACAAACAGCCTACAAGATTATTGCACAGACAAACAGCTAACTAGGTATATAGTCTGGTGTATGTATTTATTTCTGATGGAATGCTGCTGTTTAGGACAGGATTTTGCTGTTTTTATACTTAGGGAATGTAATTATTAAACATTTTAAAGTTGGTATACATTTTCCAGGAATTACCAGAAAAAGAAAGACGTCAGCATCTGGTGTCTCGATTACCAAACATTATTCGTATAAATGGCAGTAGAGTGACAGAAACTGAAAAAATAGATGCTGAAAGAGCCTTTATTAGGTATTTCATGAAGAGAGACACTAAGCCACCAAGGTACAATTTTCATTTTTTTCCATCTATATTTTCATCAAATACTTAGCAAATATGAATTATTTTTTGAATCCATTTGATGTACTTTGGTATTGAAAATTGAGATTTATGGTAGATGTCCTAAAATTACACTTAATGAAAAATGTGCCTTATCTGGAGCTATGCATATGCACAGTGTGATCAAGGACTTTACAGTCACTCACAGAATCACTGAAATTGTTAAATACATGTACCATATTCAATCTAATTACCGCACATACCCAGATAAGGGCACAGTTAAGAAATTCCATAGTCCTCAGATTACAGCCAGTGTACTTTTTCTTTACTTCTTTATAAAGGCATATGTTGTGGGTACTCATTTGAATTGCATCGACTTGTCGATGCAATTCAAATGAGTACCCACAACATATGCCTTTATATGCCATATGTCTTTATAAAGAAAATCAGAAAAACTTGCATAAACATCATCAAATAAGTCCCTTTCTGATCTTTTTTTATAGTGTATCCTTAGTAGGTAGGTACATATTTTACCACAACTGAGTGTTCCCAGTAATTTTGAAAAACCTAAGCACACAGTGTGGTAATTAGGTCGAATACGGTATGACAGAAAGGCAGTGAGATTACAAAATGGCATTGGCAAACAGTGCAGACCTAAATGAGCAGTCTGATCAGGATCTACACTGTTTGTCATTCCACAAAGTATTTAAAGAAACGACTGCATAAAAAGCAAAATTTAGGTTGAACCATTATGGAATTAAGTGTTCAAAATTTTAGGACATTTACTGTACATCATATCCATTATAGTCTCAATTCAGCTCAACAAACTCGCAGACCACCATTGTGTTTTTTTCTTTTACATTTAAAAGAGATCTTGACAGTTTTAATCTAGAATGTTTTACAAGTATGTGTGTGTGCATGTGTGTGTGTGTGCGTGTGTGTGCGTGTGTGTGTGTGATAAAAACAGAAATGGCTGTTTTGTCCACTGATTATGATGTTGATATAGGCTAATATAACAACTAGCATAAAAACAGTGTTAACAAATTTTTCTTTTATCCAAGAACTGTCCTCATATTTTTAGTTCATGGAGTGGATCTAAAATCAGTCTATTATTAGTTTGTTCACTGATGAGTGGACATACAAATAAATTATGTATGTTTATTGTAAAGAGAGCAGAACTAGATTCCTTAATGCTTAGCACTCTGGGCAAAATTTTCAGCAGACTACATTTTGAAATATTTTTCTTATTTTTCCCAGAAAACAGGAAATGTCGTATCCTGTTTTCTGAAAAAAATAAGAAAAATATCAGCAATTTGTCGTCTGCTGAAAATGCCCAGAGAGTGGTAAGTTTAATGCTTACCAAGAGAGTTTAGCTTGATTTCTGCTGTCCATTTGAATTAAATTTTCATGGTAACTTTAAATTCACAGCTCAAAATAAACACATTTGCTCTTTTTCTTTTTAACCAATCATGTTGATAGTATTCTTCTTGTTTTCCATAGAAAAACATGTTGCAGGTACTCACTGGAATAGCCTCACTGATGTCAGTGATGTGATTTAAATGAGTACACAATTATAATTTTCTTATTGATAAGTAAAATATGTTCTCAGGATGCCCCTTATATATAGAGCTTCAACATTTTATAATTTTCATCAAAACTGCTGAGAAAAAATGTTATAGAGGAAGATAGGCACTTGTAGAGATTTTCAATATAAATAGATCACACTTCTGACAGTGGATCAGATTAACCCTTAAAGCATCAATCACAACTGCAGCAGATGGCATTCTGAAATATTTTTTTTTATTTTTCAAAGAAAATAAATCCTGATATTTCATGTGAATCTTTTGCCACACAGACGATTTACATGAAATGTCAAGACTTATTTTCTCTGAAAAAGTAACAAATAGATAAAATGACGTCTGCTAAGATTCCTGTCAACAGACTGCTTTTATTTGTGTCTTACAAAGACTGAATATCTAATTAAATATTCAAAATGGCCATGTCCATCCTTGCAGTTACAAAACTTAAATTACAATATCTTTATTATTTCATGCTTGATTTTGAATAAATGTGCACCAAACTGCTTGTTATATTTAGTTAACTGTATCATTTAGTGGGACTTTCTCATTAACACTTTTCTTAGATCTAGATAAGAGGGTGTATCAGATATTTTTTCTTATTGTTCCACGAAAACATTAGAAGTGCCTTCTAATGAATACCTACAAGTTAATGTTTTCTTAAAAAAAAAAATCCATACTTTTGATTCTTTCCTTTTTGGTTGGAAAAAGAACCATATGTAGAGCTGTGAATTTTACAGTACCTTTGGATAAATATATGATTAACCTATATATACCCTAGGTATTAGGACACCTTATCTACTTAATTCCATACTTCTGCTAAAATTTGAAATAGTCCATTCTACTACCTGTTGATGTGTTCAACCCTTGTGCTGCTGAACCTGGATATATTCTGTCTTTGCAAACAGTGTCGATCCAGATCAGTTGGCTTCTGAAGAAGCCAACTGATCTGGATCTGCACTGTTTGCCATTCAGCTTGTGACTTTATATCAACAGTCTGGATGAAGTAATCTGATTGGTTGACAAGTAGAAATAGGTGTGGCATCTTAATTTATTCAGCACGACAAGGGTTAAAATATTGCTGTATGTATGGCAAAGAGTGTAGACTGTGATCAGATGCCCCATTTTGCACTGTTTGAAAAGGCCTCTCTGTCCCAGTACCTAGGGTTATGAATACATTAACTCTTTGCATGCTGAGTAATTTTGCATGCTTTTTTGTAGTCTGTGGATTTTTTTAAAAAAATTAACTTTTTCAAAAATATCTTTCAGGAATACCATCAGAGTGTCAAACAATTTGGATCCAGATCAGGCCCGACATTTTATCGGGCCTGATCTGGGTCCAAACTGTTTGCAAAGGTTACCAGCAGATGACAAAAATCGCCATTAGCAGGGAAAGAGTTAAGTTGCCTTCTAAATTTACTTGCAGGTTTCATGAACTTGAGGCACAACATGGAAAACTTGCCCCACTTGTTGAGGTGGATCTTTCATCAAAAGATGTTATACAATTAAAGGTATTTTTAAAAAGTTCTTTGGTGATCTTTTCCTTTATTCTAACATGACATTAACTTTTATTCATATCTCTTTATGGAAACATTACCTTGATCAAACTACAATAATTCATGTTGTCAATGTAGTGGTTGCAAAAGGGTGCATTTGTTGATATAGCATGTAAACATTTACAGTTGACTCTCATTATCTCGAACTTGCCCATCTCGAATAACTGCTTATCTCGAAGCGATAATCTGGTCCCTGCTTAAACATGAAAATCTAACAACAAGTAACAAAATATTGTGGAAAAGAGAAGAAATTGCTCCTAGGGAGTAATTTCTCCTCTTTTCCACAATATTTTCAATATATCTCTAACTTCAGGAGTCAAATTACATATGCATTTGTTAAATGTTGCTGTTCGATTCATTTTCATTCTTTCCTAAATTCTGCAAATCTGATATGTCGATGTACGGATAGCTTGAAGTATTTCAGAGAGTGCCATGGAATTCGAGATAACGAGAGTCAACTGTACTTCTATTGACGTCATGCAAAATAAGTCTTTGGAAAACATTGCACTGATGCCGATTTTCCCATATGTATCATGTTAGAATCAAAATAATTTTTCTCTGCTGTGAATTATTGTCGAATAACTCTTGGTGTTGTCAGGCAGATGCCAATATTAATTCACTTCCACTTAGCCTTTTTGAATTAGTACTTTGCAGTCTGCCCTCCAACACCATGTGTTATTCGATGATAATTCACAGTAGAAAAAAATTATTTCTTAATTAAACACATTTAAAATATTGATCACAGTTTTGATGTGCAAGGGATATGATGTTCACTGTTTGGCTTTCCAGCAGGCCTGCCTCGTACAGCTTCATTATCTCTGCCATCTATCACTATTGCCCTCCACCTTCTCATTCCCTTACACCCCACAGGCCCACACACACTCAGCACTTTCCTTTTGGAAAAACGAAGATTATCTGGAAGTTTCATGTATCTGCTTATGATTATAATAAAACTATAACATTTGCACTTGGAAACAAAGAACACATAACAGATTGCAAATCAGAGTCTTAAGTTTCATTAAGACTCTTCATGGACAGCAATGCAGGGCAGGCAACATATGCCCCCTTAACACTGGCTTAAGCGGAACTCAATTTCAATAAGCCATAATCACTTTTTGAAAAGAGAAACAAAACAAGAAACAAAAACAAACAACAAAAACAACAAAATAACAACAACAGAAAAGAACACAGGAAATATTTCGCATCCCATATAGTCCATGTAATGCAATAGATGCAGCAGCATAAAAGAATATTTGTTGTAACACCATCAGTCCTTCTTTTCTCATCAACAGTTTATATGATTTCTGGTGTCTTGATGGTGGAAATTATCAGTAAAACCTTGTGGATAAGAGGCTATATTATTGTAAAAACCTATTGGATAGGGGGTTTGTAATGCCATTTTTAATCCATTTCAGCTGATTAGTGCTGATAACAAAGAAAATTATCAAATTTTTGGACTTTTTCATTCTGTGAAAGTGTTAACCAGATTTTGTCTTCAGGTTTTGGCCAGTCTGTCCAATATACTGCATTCCGCATTTCTTGATACCTCAGGTCAAAACAAATAGCATCAGTGGAATTTCAGTTCAGATCAGATAATATGATAACAGAAAACTCTGGCATTACAGTAGATTTAAAATAAGAGTAGAGTTACAACATAATTGTTTACAATAGTTATACCTCTTGGCATTGCACTTAGAAATAGATGGATACATACTCCATCTGTTATGGCCCATTTTCATATTTTTGTTCTTTCTCATATCTCCATGCTCTTTCCAGTGAATAATCAAAACTCACAACTTTCAAAGAATTATGCCACATTGAAATGAATGAAAAACAAATTTAATAAGAACTGGTTTTGAACAAAATAATTTGTTACTCACAATTTTGTACATGAAAGACAATTTTTGTCACAAAATGCTTAATTTTTAGGCAGAACTCCAAAATAATCTCAAACCAAAGACAATAATGTTAAGAGAAATACAAGTACTTGTATTGGTCATTGGGATACAGTGATAGTCCAAAAATAATGTCCAATTTGTTTAAAAGTCACTGGATATTTTGAGTTCCTTTAACTAAGCAAATCAAATTAAGAGAACAGAGTTATAGGTATGTGCTTAAAAATCACCTTTAATAATAAGATGTTGTGGATTTCAAGGAATCAATTTTTACAGGCATTTGTCTTGTTTATTCTGATAGATATTTAGTTAGATATGTTGTAGAAATATGCAAAAAAAAACAACCTCATACATATTATTTTGCTAGTATGGGGCATGGAAATATGGGTAACCAGGATATAAGGATTTGTATATTTTCTAAGTATAGATTTACTTAATTTGTTCAAATGATCCTTGGTATTCAAAATTATTTTTTAGTGCACCTGAGCTATGCTCAGGATGAGCTATAGTGATCACTTTTTGTCTGTCGTCCGTCCTTCCGTTAACATTTTCAAACGACTTCTTCTCTGAAGCCCCTGAGCCTATTTTGCTCAAATTTCATATGGAGCCTGCTTAGGTTGGGGGAATGAAGGATTGCTAAAATGGTCATGGTCCGTTGACCAGGATGGCTGCCGTGTCCATATATGGTAAAAACCTTTAAAAATCTTCTTCTCCAGAACCAAGGATGCCTTATAGCTGAATCTTTGTATAAATCATTTGGGACTGGAGGTCTACCAAAGATGCTAAAAAAATGGTCGTACATTGACTTTTGACCTTTTTATGGCAAGATTAAGTTTGCTTCTGTATGCATTTGTATGGGAAAAATGTTGAGAATTTCAAATGACTTCCCCTCTGGAGCCTCTGGGCCAATGTTGCTCAAATTTCATTTGGAGCCTCCCTGGGGCAGGGGAATGAAAGATTGCTAAAATGGTTGCTGTCGACCAAGATGGCCACCATGCCCATATATGGTAAAAACCTTTAAAAATCTTCTTCTCCAGAACTGAGGATGCCTTGTGGCTGAATCTTTGCTGAATCATTGGGGACGAGAGGTCTGCTTGACAGTTGACCTTTTTATGGTGACATCAAGTTTGCTTTATGCATTTGTATGGGAAAAATGTTGAGAATTTCAAACGACTTCTCCTCTGGAGCCTCTGGGCCAATGTTGCTCAAATTTCATTTGGAGCCTTCCTGGGACAGGGGAATGAAAGATTGCTAAAATAGTTGCCGTCCATTTACCAAGATGGCCACCATGCCCATATATGGTAAAACTTTTAAAAATCTTCTTCTCCAGAACAGAGCATGCTTTCAAGCTGAATCTTTGCACAAATCATTGGGGACGGGAGGTCTACCAAAGTTGCTTAAATGATGATTGTACATTGACGTTTGACCTTTTTATGGCAAGGTCACGTTTGCTTCCGTATGCATTTGTATGGGCCCCATACATTTGTATGGAAAAAATGTTGATAATTTCAAATGACTTCTCCTCTGAAGCCTTTGGGCCAATGTTGCTCAAATTTCATGAGGAGCCTCCTTGGGGCAGAACGAAAGATTGCTAAAATAGTCATGGTCCATTGACCAAAATGGCTGCCATGCCCATATATGGTAAAAACTTTAAAAATCTTCTTCTCCAGAATCAAATTAGCCCTGGGCCCTAATCTTTGCACAAATTATGAGGGACAGAAGATCTACCAAAGTTGCTAAAATGATGGTCCTATGTTGACGTTTGACCTTTTTACGGCATGGTCAAATTTGCTTCCCCATGCATTTGTATGGGCCATATACATTTATGTGGGAAAAATGTTGAGTATTCAAATTTTGGACATCTCCTCTATAATCCAGTTGAATTGAAACTTGATGATGAGCATTAGGGCGCCTAGTAGACACAAATGAGCTGATAGAAAATCCAAGATGGCCGCCACAGCCGCCATCTTGAAAATCAATTTTCGACATCTTTTCCCAATCTTTTGGTCGCTTTAAGACGAAACTTGCTCTGTAGCAATAGGATTGAAACGAGCTAAAATTTTGTTGATCAGAATTCCAAGATGGCCGCAGTGGTTCCACTGGCACTTCATTGAACAAGATGGCCGCCAGAGATAAAAATAGAAAATCTTCAAACGACATATCCTCCTTGACCAATGGCCTGATTTCAAAATGTTTGCACAGAAGTGTTCCTTCAATGACCCTCTACCAAAATTGCTAAAATGGTTCCGCTTGGCTGAACAAAATGGCAGCCAGAGCTAAAAATAGAAAAACCTTTAAAAGACATCTCCTTGACGGCCAGTGGCCTGATTTCAAAATAATTTCACAGACGTGTTTCTCTTATGGCCCTTTACCAAAATTGCTAAAATAGTTCCACTCGGCTGAACAAAATTGCCACCAGAGCTAAAAATAGGAAAAAAAAAACAACATTAAACAACATCTCCTATTTGGCCTGTGGCCTGATTTCAAAATGATTTCACAGAAATGTTTCTCTTATCCCCTTTTTAGCTCACCTGAGCACGAAGTGCTCATGGTGAGCTATTGTGGTCAGTCAATGTCCGTCGTCCGTGCGGCGTCAACAATTGCTTTAAAAGCCTACTCCACCTACACCCCCGGGCCAATTGACTGGATACTTGGTAGGAAGCATCAGGGTGACCTGTAGATCAAAAATAGCTAAAGTCATGTCGATCGGAAAACCAAGATGGCCGCCATGTCCGCCATCTTAAAAATCTATTTTTCGCTTCTTCTCCTGAACCGAAAGGCCAATTGACTCCAAACTTGCTAGGAAGCATCGGGGTGACTTGTAGATAAAAAATAGCTAAAATTGTGCCGATCGGAAATCCAAGATGGCCGCCACGGCCGCCATCTTGAAAATCTTTTTTTCGCTTCTTCTCCTGAACCGAAAGGCCAATTGACTCCAAACTTGCTAGGAAGCATCGGAATAATTTGTAGATAAAAAATAGCTAAAATCGTGCCGATCGGAAATCCAAGATGGCCGCCATCTTGAAAATCTATTTTTCGCTTCTTCTCCTGAACCGAAAGGCCAATTGCCCCCAAACTTGCTAGGAAGCATCGGGGTGACTTGTAGATCAAAATAGCGAAAATCATGCCGATTGGAAATCCAAGATGGCTGCCATGGCAGCCATCTTGAAAATCTATTTTTGGCTTCTTTTCCTGAACCGTAAGGCCAATTGACTCCAAACTTGCTAGGAAGCATTTGGGTGACTTGTAGATCAAAAATAGCTAAAATCATGCCTATCTGAAATCCAAGATGGCCGCCATGGCAGCCATCTTGAAAATCTATTTTTCGCTTCTTCTCCTGAACCCAAAAGCCAATTGACTCCAAACATGGTAGGAAGCATTGGGGTGACTTGTAGATCAAAAATAGCTAAAATTGTTCCGATCGGAAATCTAAGATGGCTGCCATGGCTGCCATGTTGAAAATCTATTTTTTGCTTCTTCTCCTGAACCCAAAGGCCAGTCGACTCCAAACTTGCTAGGAAGCATAGGTGTGACATGTATCACATCAAAAATAGCTAAAATTGTGCTGAACCTAAATCCAAGATGGCCGCCATGGCGGCCATCTTGAAAATTTATTTTTCGCTTCTTCTCCTAACCCCCAATGCCAATTGACTCGAAACTTGGTAGGAAGCATGGGGGTGACTTGTAGATCAAAAGTAGCTAAAATCATTCTAATCGGAAATCCAAGATGGCCGCCATGGTCGCCATCTTGAAAATCTATTTTTCTCTTCTTCTCCTGAGCCAAAAGGCCTATTGACTCCAAACTTTGTAGGACGCATCAGGGTAACGTGTAGATCAAAAGTAGCTAAAATCATGCTGATTGGAAATCCAAGATGGCGGCCATGGTGGCCATCTTGAAAATCTTTTTTTCGCTTCTTCTCCTAAACCCAAATGCCAATTGACTTGAAACTTGGTAGGAAGCATCGGGGTGACTTATAGATTGAAATTGGCTAAAATTGTTCTGATTGGAAATCCGCCGCCATGGCAGCCATCTTGAAAATCTGTTTTTCACTTCTTCTCCTGAACCAAAAGGCTTATTGACTTTAAACTAGGTAGGAAGCATCAGGGTGATCAGTAGATCAAAAATAGCTAAAATCATCCCTATCAGAAATCCAAGATGGCCGTCATGACAGCCATCCTGAAAATCTATTTTTCGCTTCTTCTCCTGAACTGAAAGGCCATTTGAATCGAAACTTGGTAGGAAGCATTTGGATGACTTGTAGATCTAAAATAGCTTAAATTGTTTGATCGGAAATCCAAGATAGCCAAGTTCATTGAAAGTATCAAGGTGAATTGTAGATCAGCAGTAGCTAAAATCATTCTGATTGGAAATCTAAGATGGCTGACATCTTGTTTATGTTTATTATATTTCCCTGCTACTGTGCTGTTTACATGTATAAAATCATATTTCTTCAGAAACCAATTAGCCAATTGCCTCCAAATTTCACATTGATCCTACTGTTGAAATGTGATTGAGAGTTTGTTCATATGATCATGCTCCATTGACTGTCATGCCATATATAATATTCTTCTGCAAAATTAAGAACTGCTTGAAGGTTGATCTTTTCATTAGCTGCGATGACAGGACTGGAAAAATGTTGCATAACATCTGCATATCTGCAGTGGCTATGTCACTCAGGTGAGCGACCCGTGGCCCGTGGGCCTCTTGTTTTTTTTTACTATATATGGCCCTTTAAATATTTCAGCATTTTAACCTTGCAAACAAGATATCTCAAAAACTGTTTAAGCCATTGCCTTGAAACGACAAGCTGATAGGGAATGATGAGTAAATGACCTGATTAACTTACAGCAGTAAACTCAGGTGAGCGTTGTGGCCCATGGGCCTCTTGTTAAAAATATATGAAGACTTAGGGAAGAAACTTAAAAATTGTGATGAAAGCAGCAAAACTCTGCCTCTGTGCCCCCCCTTGGCTATTTTCAGGTATAAAATTATGAACTCTTTAAATGACATTTTTGCTGAAACCTCTGGATTTAATTGCCTGGAAAATGTTACAATGGCATCTGCAGATATATAATAGCTGTTCCACTCAGGTGAGCAAGTCATGGCATGTGAGCCTCATGTTTAAACGATGTATATTTGTCATATTTTTCTGATGAGTATGATATCACTGGACATATCTCTAGATAAGAGAAGATATCCATATATTTTTTATTTCTCCATTAAAACTTATGTTGTGGGTATTCATTAGAAGCAGCTCGGTGAGATGCATCATGTACCCACAACATAGGTTTTCATGGAGAAATAAGAAAAAAAAGTCAATAGCTGAAATCAGAAGCTGGGACTTGTACCTTTTATTCCTTGTTTATATACTTAAAGCCAAAAGTAACTTTACTGCTGATATTTATAAATGCCTCCAATGGGAACTGTGAAGCAGTTCCTAGAACTGTGGAGCAGTTCAGCATGCAGGTGCACTACTATAGACTACCGATGTGACCAGTGATGGGTGTGACCAAAAGTGTGATGGTCCAACAAGCTCTTGGGTGGTTCAGTGCTTATCCCGAAAAACAATAAGATTTGGCAGAGACTATTGATACAGTGGCCGTGATGATAATAGCAACAAAACAGCCAATAATGCCAAGTATTCCAATTGCTAGGGGTTGAATCACGAGACTTATGACGTCAGCTTACAAAATTTGTGCTCCCCGCCATTTTGAAATTTGTCTTCACTTCGAATTTTATTTCTCTCCATTCTCTGTCTATTTACAAGCTAAGCATGATTCGTTTTGTGCATAAGGTACACTTTGATGTAGATTTTTAGATAACACATAGACTTTACACTCTTTTCACGTGATAATCCTAAAAAAAACTTTGACACAGATAAGCGAATGATAGTAAATTATCGTACCAGTCATCGGCTTACACTAGTTTTCGGTATTTGGAAAGCATGGCCCCCACCCATCTGGGCCAGTGAAATAGATGGGCTACCTAAAGCCTCCATGGCAGAGCTGCTAGTAACTAAGCAGGACCCGAATTCATGTGATCGGGTCAGGTAAAAGTCCCTCAAATTTGGAGGCAATGTCTCTGAACTACTGAAATATTGTTTTGGATGTTATATTGCAATTCATGCAGTGGATTAGAAGTCAAGCGTGGTCTGAAATAAATTTCAGTTAGATCTGGCCAACCCACCTATGAAGCATGTGATGATAATTTGGATGCACGGATATAGGTAGCACCTATTAAATTCATATTATGCTTTACTGACTTTTGCTGAGTGAAATTTAAAAACTGTTTTAATGATGTTAAATAGCAATCATTTATGCACATGATACACATTTTATTGAGCCTTTTCTGTCAAACGGATTATCAAAAGGATCTCTCTCAAAACAGAAGGGGCGAAATCAAAAGTTACAATAATATTCTTTTGGAAGGTCACTGTACCTTAAATAGGAACTCTTCTATCTCTTTTCTCCCTTTCTCTGGGAGACGACACAAAATGACCCACAAGGGTTGACGTGTCGATAAACCACCACACAATTAATCAGTCAGGTTAAAATGCTTTATTCGCTTAGACATGTATTGAAAATTGTTCTTTAATTAACAGAAAGTCTGCATCTTCTACTGCACAACTTCTGAATGCGTTGATTTTTCTGGAGAAGGCCCTTTGATCAAACTTAACAATGTTTGTATTGGAAATCCTACAGGATATTGTCATCCATTTTTCTTTTGACATGATAAGAACTTTCGCATATTTTGTCTGATCATGCACACTCTGTAGAGGTCCAAACAAATTGCCATTTAAAACTAACAAAAAATATCGGAGATATGGCTTTTACGAGCAACGAAAGTTTATTATTGTTTTTATTGCAAGGGAGATAATTTCAACATGAAGCAACTTTGAGTAATTACCATTAATTAGCCAGGATGAACTGAAAAAATGTTTTGCAAAAAATTTTATCGACAAACAATCGACTTTCAGATTTTGTGTTCAAAATCATGTTCTGCGTTTGAAGTTGTGAGAAAATGTGAATATACTGTTTTAAATGAAAATGCATGTAACTCGAGACTGGAATCATTTACACAAATGATCTCTCTGTCTGTTGAGACTAACTGTGGAAAACAATTGATTACAACCAAGTCCAAGTAGAAACAGAAGTATTCATTAATATAAAGTGATGTTACTTTTGGTTTTAAGTATATATCTTTTAACTTGCTCTTGAAAGACTCATTTATTTCTTACATACTTGTCTTTGACATGCTCCTAGTGATTGTTTTTAATCTTTACCAGTCTGTGGGCTAATTGGTCAAAAAACAAATTAATGATATTTTACTTATTTTTCCTAGAGGTTTCTTGCAAATTGTCTCCTAAGCAAGGAGACAATTTGCATGAAATTTCAAAGCCTATTTCTGGAAAAAAAAAAATAAGAATTATTTCAAAAGGTTGTCAGCTGAAATCTTTACCCAGCATGCTTAGCATTCAAGAACTTTTTTTGTTCTTATTATTAATCTTGCATTTAACCTATTCTTGATGTTACACTACAACTTCTTTATAACACAATTCGTTATAACGCGGTTTTGGATATAACATGGTTCAAAGATGGATCCCAAAAATGTATAGATTATATTGAAAAATGACCATAAATGGTCATTCTTCAATATAATCTATACAGTTTTGTTTGTATATAGCACGGCCGTTTAACTAACACGGCTTATGCTATGGACCCCAACAATAGTGTTATAAAGAGGTTGTGGTGTATTTACTTTCTTGAATTAATTCCATTTCTGGTAATTCTACTTGATTTTAGCATCATCCAGTTAAAATCTCTTACATAGCACCAGGTAAGAGGGAGAATCCATGTAATATATTTCTTAATTTTCCACAAAAACATATGGTGTGGGTACTCATTAGAAGCACCTCTCTGAGGCACTTCTAATGAGTACCACAATATATGTTTGCATGGAGAAATAAGAAAAATATCAATACTTTTTAGCTGAAAAAAAGTGCCCTATCTGGAGCTGTGTGTTAACTTTATCCATTCATTGCAGAATGCTTGTCATTATTTGTGTGCAGGTAAAATTTGAAGACAAAGAAGAAATGATGGATGTTGATGTCCGACAGACTGTTTTCGAGTTCAAGAAATTGCTTTGGAACTTTACAGGACTGCCACCAACAAAATTTCGTATTTTTCATATTGAGAATTTCGAAGGAATGTACAAAGATTCCAATGAAATCAAGTTGCCTAATAAAATACTGAGAACACTGAATTTCAAAGAAGAGTCTGAAATCCAGATTGACAGAAAGTAAGATGTCTTACTTTGAATTTAAAATCAGGTGTATGAGTTGCATCAGGCAGTGTTGCTTATTATTATTGTAACCAGTGAATACCTCCTCCAGCTTGCGTATCCCCATGCTCTGTCTCTAGCCTTCACTGTTTATATACAGTACTTAAACTGTTACATTTTTTCTTACTGGTTTTATGGTAATGGGTACATTTCAAAGGGAAATCACTCTGACAAGATACTAATCACTTTTTTGGATATATTCACACACCATAAATGTTTACTGCTCTGATTCACTTGTGAGTTTGGATTTCTCTGTTGGGATTGAAATTGTTCTTCCAAGAAAACTTTCATCAAACTTAAACCAAATTTGAATGCTGCAAGTAGAGCCATAATTTAAAACTTACAGACCTGTATAACCATGTTAACCTTTACCACTTTCTGGGCTAAGGCAGCAAATGACAAGTTGATGATATTTTTCTTATTCTTCCCAGACAATAGGCTTTGACCTTTCATCAAAGCTTATTATCTGGGAAAAATAAGGATTATTTCAAAAGGTTGTCTGCTTAATTTTTAAAAACTTACTGAACTGTATATCTGTATTAGCCTTTACCTCTCTCTGGGCTAATTCAGCTGATGACAAGTTGATGGTATTTTTATTTTTCCCAGAAAATATGTTTTGATCTTTCCTGAAAATTTTCTGCAGAGGAGACAATCAAAGGCCAAAGCTTATTTTCTGGGAAATATTTTTTCAAATTTTCCGCAGAAATTTAAGTCCCAAGAGTGAGGTATTACATCTGCTCATATTTTACATGAGGACTGACAAAAGTTCATGTTTTGTGATTGCACGGCCCGTCAATGTTGGGGGATAAGGCCAGTTTTGGTTAGTGCTCTATAATCAAGCTGACTTTGTATCAGTTTTGAAGAAACATCTAGTTATTGGTCAATTGGTCTCCTTTTTGATTGGTCAAAATTGTTCATTAGTGTTTCGTTAAAGTGGTTGGCTTTTTCATAAAGTTAAGCAACAGAGATCGTGGTTAGTAGCTGGATGGGTGATTGCAGTGCTTGACTTCGTGGAAAACCTGACAAATGCATAGGCACCTGATGGAATATTTGTGTTTTTTTGTTTTTACAGATAATGAGTTCTGGAAATATCCTCTAGCTCACTGTCAAGTTTCGATTTGACTGGTTGCGAAATAACAAAGACGTAAAACATCATATACCTATAGTGTTTTATTGTCTATGGGATTGACATTTTGCAAATAACTTATTTCATAACCAGTCGACTTGAAATTTGATAGAAAAGTAATGACAGTCTAACATTTTTAATATGTAAAAAAAAATCACAAATATACAGTTGTGTTCCTGTGGAAAAATGCTACAGAAAGACTATGCAAAAGCTGGTTCTCATTATATTTAATTATCTCAAAATATTTTAACCATAGTCCTGCAGAACCTGGGTATACTCTGATTTTGCAAACAGTGTAGATCCAGATCAGTTGACTTCTGAAGAAGCCAACTGATCTGGAACAATCTGGATCAAGTAATCTGATTAGCTGAAAATTAGAAGTGGGCATGGCATCTTAACCCTTGTCCTGCTGAACCCGGATATACCCTGAATCTGCACAGTTTGCCATTAAGTATTTGAATTTAAAGAATAATCCAGATCAAGTAATCTGATCAGCTGAAAATTAGAAGAGGGTGTGGCATCTTAATTTATTCAGCAGGACAAGGGTTAATTTATTCAGCATCACAAGGGTTAAAATATGTTTTAGATTGATTGAATGTAGTTATATATATTTTCATTGGGTAAGTAGTTGGTATGCTTGGAAATGCAAGTCTACTTGATGTGACCCAGAGGCTGAAGGATAGTTGAATAACATTAAGCATCTGTTATAATGAACTTATCAAGGGGCCTGGGTATCAGTGGTAGATTTTCCCGCTATATTTTTACAGGAGACAAAACTTTTGTGACTTCCTGTTTGCCTACCTATAACCAATCTTTTAAAAATATGTCTACTCTAACAGGAAAGAATTTAAGCCAGCATTTTCAAAAGGGAGGCAAAATAATTATAACAAAGTTGTGTATCCATTTCCCTTAAATAGAATAGCCTTTCATTACAGCCAATCTCTATATAGGTAAGCATGTTTGAAGAAAAAACAACCTATTAATTTATATTATATGCTGACCAAACTGACCTGTTGCTTTGACCTTTTGATAATATATATATAAGTATAGGTTTACTGTGTAAGCAGGTATTACCTGTATAGGTGAGCAAATACCTGTCTCATGTGGAATGCAGGATTTTCTGACATGCCTTAATTGTACAGTGGAGGTATCCTGGTAAATAGTAAATATAATTTGTCAAAGGGACGGGTCTATTTGGTTTGTCTATACTTAATGGCAGTCATGATCAGTATGTGTAATATTTGTACATTTGGCAATGGTCTTAACACGAGTGCCTGTACAGAATGCTTTATTGCTGCAGAAAATTAGAAAGTGAATGTTATACCAAAACAAAGGAGACTTTTTAGTGTGGTCTGTGCTAACAGGCATTTCATTAAAATGTCTGATTATTTAAATATTGTTGATGCTTATTTTGCCATAATCATCATACCTTAGACAGTGCTTCAGATAAAGGCCAAATTAGAGGTTTACTGGGTATAAAATAGCAATAATATAAAGTGTACATCAAAATGAGCTTCATAATATAAAACAAAATAACATTTAGCAATACATTTTGAGAAACCTTTTTAAGAATTATTTTTCTGTGTAATCAGAACACTGTAGAATCTAGTTTCTAAGTCATGGTAACATTAACCCTTGTCCTGCTGAACCCAGATATTCTCTGCCTTTGAAAACAGTGTAGATCCAGATCAGTTGTCTTCTAAGAAGCCAGCTGATCTGGATCTGCACTGTTTGCCATTAAGTATGTGAATTTATAGCAACAATCTGGATCAAGTAATCTGATTGGCTGAAAATTAGAAGTGGGTGTGGCATCTTAATTTATTCAGCAGGACAAGGGTTAAAGACATTTAACCATTTTTTCCAGGAATTGATTGATTACCCTCATATAGTAGTTTGAATATATTGAATTATTTTTAAAAAAATGTTGCTGTGAATCAAAATAATTTAATTGCATGATTAATACATGTGTATACTCATTGACTTGAATGCAGCATTCTTACTGAAATATACATTTGAAGTCCTCTTTTACATGTAAAGTACAGTCGACTCCCGTTATCTCGAACTCGCTTATCTCGAATAACCGCTTATCTCGAAGTGAAAATCTGGTCCCTGTTTTAACACAGAGATCTACCAACAGGCAATAAAATATTGTGGAAAAGAGGAGAAATTGCTCCTTAGGAGCAATTTCTCCTCTTTTCCACAATATTTTCAAAATGTCTCTAACTTAGGAGTCAGATTACATATTCATTCTGTTAAAGGTGGTTGTTCGATTAATTGTTTTCCTGAGTCCGCAAATCTGATATGTCGAAGTACGGATATCTCGAACTGTTTCATAGAGTCCCTTGGAGTTCGAGATAACGAGAGTCGACTGTATAAGCTTCATTTACTTGTAAAAAAGTTCTTTCACAAGTTTTCAGGTTGTGACTAGATTGCAGTAATTCAGCTTTAATAAGGTAATTGTCCAGTTATGATTGACACAGTACCACTAGATAGATAATGCTGTTGGAGAGACATTCAAGAAAATATGAGATGAATGTGCATTTGTTAAGTCATTGAGTATATAAATATGTGATATGTTTTGTTGTATATGAAAATAGTCTCCGGTGGACATGAATCATACCTGAATGTTTTTTTGTTTTTTTTTTTAATAATTTGACATGCTTTATATCATGATTCATATGAGTTTTATAGTTTCTTTTATTGCTAAAATGTTAAATATACAGTAAAAACACAGATGACTCGTTTAGTGTGGATGAATCGAACTCGTTTTTGAGTCAGATATTTAGGGATATTTTAGGGTAATTTTCTTATTTTATCATTACAATGTATGTTGTGTACTCATTTGAATCGCCTCATTGAGGCAATTCTAATGGGTACACTCAACATACGATTATTTTATTGAAGATTGAAAAGACATGCCTACATGTATATTATCCCCGTTTGCTTCCTGACCTGGCACTATGATTAACCTTCAGTAGCTCAAACTACCCATGTCTCGAACAAATTTCCATGGTCCCTAAGATGTTCAAGCTATTGAAGTGTGATTGTATATTGCTCTTTTAGCCTGCTTTTTGTGCCCTACAAGTAACGTTTTTTATTGAATCATTTTTAGCTCGCCTGAACAATGTTCATTGAGGGCTATTGCACTTCCCCCCCACCACCCCAGGGCAGAGGCGTTGGCGTCCACAAATGTTAAAGTTTTCGTTAAAGTTTTTAAGACCTCATTATTTCTTAACCTTACCACCGATTTGCTTCATCTTTAGTATGATGATACATATTGGTCCAAACTTTTGCGCAGTTCCATCCCCACCACTCTAGGTCATGTCAAGGTTAAGGTCACCGACTTGGAATTTTCATGTTAAAATTTTATGTCAAAGTTTTTAGGATCTCATTACTTCTACACTAACTGATGGAATTTGTTTCTATTTAGTATTTTGATAGATACTGGTCAAAAGTTTTTATCAGCGCCATCAGCACTCATGACCGTGACCTTGAGGTCGACGTCACAGACTTGGAATTTAAATGTTAAAGTTTTTGTTAAAGTTTTTAAGACCTCATTATTTCCTAACCTTATCACCGATTTGATTCATCTTTGGTATGATGATACATATTGGTCCAAAAGTTTGCCCAGTACCATCCTCACCACCCAAGTTCATGTTAAGATCAAGGTCACAGTCATGCAAAAATTTTCCTGTTAAAATTTTATGTCAAAGTTTTTAGGGCCTCATTACTTCTAAACCAAATGATGGATTTAATTTATATTTGGTATCATGATATATATTGGTCCAAAGTTTTTATCAGCACCATCAGCACTCATGACAGTGACCTTGGGGTCGAGGTCACACACTTAGAATTTTAGAAATGTTAAGTTTTCGTTTACGTTTTTAAGACCTTATTATTTCCTAACCTTATCACCGAATTGATTCATCTTTAGTTTGATGGATATTTTGCACATTGCAATCCCCCACCCCACCCCAGGTCATGTCAAAATCAAGGTCACAGATTTAGAATTTTCCAGAAACAAAATGTGCAATATCAGGCGAGCTATCCTGCCAGGCGACAGGTCTTGTTCTGATTTGTATGTCTTTCAACATTTACAAATGTCAGCTTATTTCTCCAATTTGCCTTACCCCTTCATTAGGTTGATAAAATAGACCGGATATTTTGTATGCCATCTTAGAAGGCCTAAAACAACTGGACAAATATGCATGATATGGTAGATATTGTTGTTGGCTGTTCAGAATCCATACAGATCAAACTGTAAGCACAACTGAGAATCGGATAAAAAATAATGCAAATATTATAAAAACACGCCTATTAAAATATTTTGAAAATTTTACAACCCAAAATGGAAAATTTTCAGATAAAAAGAAATCTAATGTTTTTCATATTTCTGCTCAGCCTTATCACTGATTTCATTCATCTTTGGTTTGATGATACATATTTGTCCAAAATTTTACGCAGTACCATCCCCACCACCCTAGGTCATGTCAAGGTCAAGGTCACAGACTTTGAATTTTCATGATAAAATTATACCTTGAAATATTTAGGATCTCATATCTTCTAAACTACATGATGGATTTAGTTCCTATTTGGTATCACGATAGATACTGGTACTCGTTAGTACTGCCTCGGCGAGGTGATTCTAATGAGTACCCACAACCTATGTTTTTAGCAAAATAAGAAACTGTATCCCCCTGTAAACCCCAGTTTTACTATATAAAAGTGGAGTTTAAGGGAGTCAAAACTATATAGGCGTGTTTTCGTGATGGATCTAGAATACAATGCATCACGAAAATATGACTATATAATTTTGACCCCCTTAAACCCCACTTTTATATAGTAAATCTGGGGTTGACAGGGGTATACATTATTTTCTTATTCCTGCTCAAAAACATAGATGGAGGGTACTCGTTAGAACCGCCTCGCCGAGGTGGTTCTGACGAGTACCCACAATCTATGTTTTGAGCAGAAATAAGAAAAATAGCGTTTTTTGTCTGAAAATTTTCAGTTTTTGGAGGTAAATTTTTTCTATATATTTGAATAGGCATGTTCTCGTAATGGTACACCCCAAATATTGAAATACATTGACATCTTACCAGTGTTCCTAACACTGGAACAAGTCCACCTATTGATGTGTCTAAAACGTGCATGAGTAGCAAACAATGTAGATCCTGATTAGATGTTGTATTTTGCAGCGTCTGATCTGGGTTTAAGGTATTCACTGAAATATTTACAGTTAATACGTTATTCTACATTTTGTTCAGTTATTTTTCCCTAAATAGTACTTGCATCTCAGTTAGGGTTCTTTCGAAAACATATTCTTATTGGACATGCAGCTGAGTAAGTAGTAAGATGTAACTTGCTCTCACCACAAAGCCAACAAACAGTCTAACTGGAAACCAGAACAGAATACGAAGATATTCATTTGAGAGTTGATGACTGCAAAATTGTGGCACATTTCATCATATGAAAACTACATTACAATTAATAGGGAATGCACTGCCTTAAAAAGTCCTTCAGCACTCAACCTGCAGTAACGCTTACGCCCCACCCGTTCCATTTTTATTAGAATCAATTTTTAGACTCACTCCAAATGAGCCTAACAACTCCAAAGGAACAGAAAGTACAACCAGTACCATTTTACCACTATGTCACCAGTACTTCCCCAGCTAGCATTCTTTATAAATCTATAGCGGGCTATTATCGGCCCGTCAGCTACCCTGACGGGCCGATAACGGCCCGCTACAGATTTATAAAGAATGTTTACTGGGTCCTGTCCCTTTCAAAATTGTAAGAGACAACATTCTTACTACATGACTGCATGTGCACCCAGCGAAGACTCCGGCTGATTATACAGTTTGAGGCCGATCCCAGCGATTGGTTTTCTCAAGAATCGCCCAGAATGAGCACAACGACCCCAAATGACCAGAAAATACTGATCACATCATAGTGAAGTACGGAGTTTTTACGGCCGCAGCACGTATAACTAGCTGTAGTAAAAAGGAGGAAATCGTCAAACTATTTTGAAATCTCGTCTTCTGCTAATTACGAGTAAGTTCAGCAGATTGATGATTGGCACTAGTTAAAATTTTCGGCAGACGAAATTTTGAAATATTTTTTTTAAATTTTTTTTTCTATAAAAAAGTTAAACCATAATACCCCGCCATTATCGTGTCGCGGGCAGATAACTCTGTCAAACATTGACGAAATTTGCCCATCAGCAATCCCAAACCAGATCTCCTTAATATAGATGCATGTACCAAGTTTGGTTAAAATCCCTTGACATTTACAGAAATTATCGTCCGGAAACGAAAATATGGGCGTGTCTCGGGCAGATAACTCCGTCAAATTTTTACGAAATGTGCCCATTAGCAATCCCAAACCAGATCTCTACAATATCATTGCTCATACCAAGTTTGATGAGAATCCATTGATGTTTACTCAAGTCATCATCCGGAAACGAAATACGGACGGACGTTCTCACGGATGGACATTTAGGTGGGTAGTCATCAGCAGAAAAGATACATGTGGCAAAATTTCTTACGTGGCAAGCGACCATCGATCAAATTTTAGCCACTTATATATCAATTTTATGGAATAAATCACATTTTTACTCACGACTGATTACTAAAGTGGCAAATGTCCGAATTTTTAGCCACCTATGTACTTTGTCGTGGGCACGGACAGACACACGGACGTCCTACGAGAAACCATAATACCCCGCCACTATCATGTGGCGGGGTACAAAAGGATTAAACACTTTATGCACATTGCCTCCTGAGGGCCTTAGGAGACAATATGCATGAAATGTCAAAGTCTATTTTCAGTTAAAAGTAAGAAGAAATATAATCAGTTTGTCGTCTACTGAATTTGCCCAGAGAGTGGTAAAGGTGAAAAGTGAAATATGTATGGAGGCAATTTACAAACACTGAAGCGCCAGAAAAAAAAAAAAAAAAACAAAAAAAAAAAACAAAACAAAAAAAAAACAAAACCCAAAAACGTCGATGTCGCAATCGCAGTCCATTATTATCGTTATTATTATTATTAGCCACAGCGTGAGAAAACGTACCTTCTGACGTGCGCCCAACAAAGACTCAAATCAGCCTGTGCACCTACCTGTCTGATCAGAATCTTTGTTCATTACGAAAACACGCCTATTCAAATGTACTGAAAATTTTACCAGCAAAAATTGAAAATTTTCAGAGAAAAAAAAATCTGATATTTTTCGTATTTCCGCTCAAAACATAGATTGTGGGTACTCGTTAGAACCGCATCGGTTCTAAAAATAATGTATACCCCTGTAAACCCCTGTAAACCGCATCGAAAAATAATGTATACCCCTGTAAACCCCAGTTTTACTATATAACAGTGGGGTACAAGGGGGTCAGAATTATAAAGGCGCGTTTTCGTGATGGTCCGCATGAAGAACCTTTGTATCCTTTGGTATCCAAAATGCGGCCAGTGAAGATTCTGATTAGACTGCGCGTATTGCACAGGCTGATTTGACGCACATGTCCAAAGATAGGTACGTGCTCCGTCTGACGTTGCGGCTATGATTATTATTATTATTATTTGTTGTTGTTGCTGTTGTTTCGGTATTATTAGCATTGTCATTCTCATTAAACAACAACAAAATTTATTTTAAAATAATGCTGTTATTCAATAATGAAATCAATGTAAAGTCAGGTGATATTACTATTCAGGAAAAAACAAAATAAGGTTATAGGTTAATCTTGTGTTTTAACAGATTACAAAGGATTATTTACAATTTTGAAAATGGTTTAACGCTCAGCATGCTGGGAAAAATCAGCAGACGACATTTTGAAGTATTTTTTCTTATTTTTCTCAGAGAATAGGCTTTGCCATTTCATGCAAATTGTCCCCTTAGGGACTTTTTGCATGAATTGTCGAAGCCTATTTTCTGGCAAAAATAAGAAAATAACATCAGTTTGTCGGCTGCTGTATTTGCCCAGCGAGTGGTAAAGGTTAATCTTCTGAAATTTTAGGTCATACCTTAAATTTAATTTAAGACCTCGGAAAATATCGTGCAGTTGTTTGAGCTGTAACTACTACTACTAATAGTAAATGAATTATATAAATGGATAAATTAAAAGGAAGCCGGAAAATGTCTTTACCCGAATATGATCGAGTGCTAATTTAATTTTCTTTACAAACGGCGTGTTCGGTAAAGCAAAATGTACAGTCCTACTGAAAAGCAAATTAGCAGAAATATTGTTAAAAAAACTGAAACGTAAATATATATGAAGAGTTGTTTTAGAATCTGAAGTGTTTCCAGGATATGAACAATGGCGAACATAACTTCAAATACCGGCGGAGAGAAGGCTTGGTACGATGAGTTTATTGAACGTATGTGTCTTTATCAAAATGTCTTATCTGAACCGGGCCACAGTGTTTCCTACAAGATAGCATGTGCGACCACCACTCAGATCATCATGCGCATTCTGATTAGTCTTTTACTGGGCATTCTATGAGTAGCCAAGAATCCAAAGTATTTTCAGGATGACAGCGCATAACTGATTAGAATACGTGGCTGATCTGAGTTCGCTGGGCGCACGTTGTCTTGTAGGACATGCTGTATCCCTGGGCCCAGTTGTTCAAAGCGTCGTTAGCTTAACGAGCTCGTTAAGAGCCATTTCGTTAACTGTTTTAGCGGATTCAATACACAATATTCTGATATTTTTTACTGAAAAAATGTGAGTAGCTACTCACATTTTTTCAGTAAAAAATTTCAGCATATTTGAGTATCACTCGATGTAAATTTTAACGAATCGTTAACTAACGTCATCGTTAGCTTTGAACAACTGGGCCCTGTTCATTTATGAAGTATAACGCGAAACATGTTACATCTCATATATCATATTTATTATAAATATTAGGACACCAGAACCCCCTATCATACTTGTCCTAAATGAAACAATAAAAATCTAAAAGGTTGCTTTTTGAAACAGAGACTCACAAAATAATAATAAAAAGCAATCTGCGACTCGGTTTTATTAAGTCTTCATATGCAGCAATGTAGTTTGAGGATACACTTTTTTGCAAAACAATTCACATATTTTAAGCGACCAGCATATACCATTTACAGATTATTCGAACACACAGACTGATCTCGGTACAAACTTATCGCGCTCGGCCTCGCATGTGTTTATTGTGCGCGACGCCTCTAAACAAACGTAATCAGACTTATCTTGAAATTAGTAACAAAATTGGGCCTGGGTTTTGAAGTTTGCTTGAAATTAACAGAACTGATATAAAACCAAATCAGAGAATACCAATCCTGTTTATGTCGAGTAATTGTGTGTATGTCTATGTTGAATAACTTTTCACACACTGCTGCCGCGTTGTTTTTCTGACTTTATATATTTAATGGGATTGGATACACCTGGTAAAGTTTCTGACATTTAACCCTTGTCCTTGCAAACAGAGCTACAGCTTCTGAAGAAACCAACTGATCTGGATCTACATTGTTTGTCAATAAGTATGTGAATTTATATCAACAACATGGATCAAGTAGTCAGATTAGGCTGAAAATTAGAAGTGGGCATGACATCTTAATTTATTTAGCATGGCACGGGTTAACAAGAATGACAAATTTTGTGACTTGTTTGCTTTGTAGCACACCTAGACTCTTCTGAGACGCTTCCTCTAAAGAAGCTGAGGACATCTACAATTAAGGCGGAGATTCTCACTAAAGGTCAAAGTTGAAGTCGAATTTTAAATGATGTGATAAGAGCGATTTTTTGGTACACTCGATCAACTACATATATGTCACAAAATGGGGATGGTGTATCCACCTACCTTTAAATCAATGTATTCTTACACCTCATATGTTCAAGAAACTAATGCTATTTAGATCTGTTATCTTGATTTCTCAATCTCCCTTAGAAACCTGCACAATAGATTTAATTTTAAATATCTACTTTTGTATGCTATTCTTCTTTCCACGATAGCGCATCATTTAAACATAAATCATTACTTCCAGTCAAGAACTGGCAAATGAGGGTGCTTTGAACATTAGTTTTTAAATAAACATATGTCCCATCCCTTGAACCAACTTCCCACTTGCATAAATTGTGTGAATAGATCACGGAAGTCTGCAGTATAAAGGACTTGCTCGTTCAAAGTGAAAACCCTTTGCAGAAAGGGACAGAACAAATTTAGAGTTACCTCCCTTTAAAAGTGTATCAGATTCCCTGATGTTATTTATTCATATATTTTCAGCGGAGTATGGGATAGTGTCAGGCATGTCAAACGCCATGTTGTTTGGAATCATTCTGGGTGGCTTGGTTTTCCTGGCTGGTTTAGCGGCTATCATATATTATTGCAAACGGTAAGATAAAATGAGCCTCCAATTAGAAAGTGATCTTGTGTCATATGCGCAGTCTGATCAGGGTCTACGCTATTCGCTGATAGAATCTTAATAGTCCATACTTTTATTGGCGATCAATGTGGACACTGATGAGACTGCAGATGCACAGGTCAATCTGAGTCTACGCTGGTCGCATAGGTAACGAGCGATTGTTATACGGAGAGGCTCAAAATTGGGAAAAGTCCCTAGAACAGTTATAGATGGAATATGCAAATCAAAATCAACGGTTTATGTTCATCTGCACATACTGCAGACTGTACATTATAAACAGTGATAGTACATATCTGGGCCCAATTGTTCAAAACTAACGACATTGTTAGTTAACGATTCGTTAAAATTTACATCGAGTGATACGCAAATATGCTGAAATTTTTTGCAGAAAAAAATGTGAGTAGCTTTTGCAGTGCAAAAGCTGCTCACATTTTTTCAGCAAAAAATATCAGAATATTGTATATTGAATCGGTTAAAACGGTTAACGAAATGACCCTTAACGAGCTTGTTAAGCTAACGACGCTTTGAACAACTGGGCCCAGATTGTTTGTTTTACAAGCGAGACGATGTTTGTTTCCGATTTGCGTTTTTGTCGCGTATGATTTTAATAAACAGGTGTATGACAGGGAGGGGAGCAGTTTCCCTCCATGTATTCGCTCATCTGTCAACAAATGCATCAGCTTTACTGCTGATTAATTATGAGAGACTTATAATCAGTATTGTTTTTCAGAGATGGCGCTAAATAATACACTGATAACACATGGATAAACCCTTTCAGCCCTGAAGATCAAAATGTTTTTGCAAACAATCTAGATCCTGCGTAATGAGACGGCTCATAATGAGTCGTCTTTCGGGATCTGCACTGTTTGCCATTACGTTTTGATTCTTGACTGAAACCCCTGTTTGAAGCAATGGTTCTGAACACATTCAAAGATGGAAAAGTCCACTTCAGAAACTCAGGGATGAAAGGGTTACCTACAAGAGCTACAGTCAACAAACCTGGAATATGATTTCTGACTTTTTACAACAATGAGATGCTGAATTTTCTTATTTCTCCACGGAAACATATATCTCGCGAAGCTTCTAATGAGTAACCACAACACGGAAGTGTTTGTGGAGCAAAAAAAAAAAAAAAGAAAACAAGCAATTTACACTAGATAACATGGAGAAAAAAGAAGGAAATTTGTTTATTAAGAACTTTAACCGTTGTCCTACTAAACCCGGACATACCCTGCCTTTAGCAAACAGTGTAGATCCAGATCAGAAGCCAACTGATCTGGATCTGCACTGTTTGTCATTAAGTATGTGAATTTGCATCAACAACCTGGATCAAGTAATCTGATTGGCTGAAAATTAGAAGTGGGCATGGCATCTTAATTTATTCAAAAGGGCAGGAGGTTACCCAGCCAGCATTCTTTATAAATCTATAGCGGGCCGTTATAAAGAATACTTACTGGGTAAGAACTTTAAAACATATTTGATATTTCATATGAAATCGGTTTACCGTGTAAGTCCACAATAATTGGACAATTTGCTGATGTGGGATTTATGATAAAACAACAGTGTCACAACGTCAGGAAACATACCATCGGACATGTGCGCGCAGCGAAGATTTAGGTCAGCCTTCGCATTCCCCTAGTCTGATCAGAATCTTCACTGGGCGCATTTTGGTCAGCCAAGGGTCAAAATTACTTCATGCGGATAACGAAGACTCTGATCAGACTGCGTGGAAGGTACGTTTTCTCACGTTGGGGCTTGACTGTTGAAATCATGCAACGCTAAATATTTGACAGTTCGTTTTATCAATCTTGTAAATAAAGCCTCATTCAGAGAAGGAAATAAATCTTATATAATTTTTCTTCTCCTTTCAGTAAAAAGGATCTTCAAAAACAGTTAGAAGAGCAGGACAGAGCCAGGGCGGCATCAAGTAACAAAGTGGCACCTACTGGTGATATATACGAGGAGATGGAAGGTGAAATAGAGAAACACGAGCAACAAAAACAGAAGTTACAGAAATACTTGAGCTATTTGTTGAATAAAGATGCGCAAGGACTCGCGGCTGCCAACCAGAAGCGCTTGGCAGCTGCTCGCGCTAGGAAGAACAATAACTGGTTTTAAGGGGAGTGGATGCACTTTCAGGCGAGATAATTCTTTCCAAATTCTTTTGCCTCCCTTCTGAAAACGGTTCTACACTGTTGGGAGCAAATTCTTTCTTTTTAGATTAGACCCGTTTTCAGTATGGGCCTGGTGTGCAAGAAGGCAAACAAGAAGTAATAAAAGTCATCTCCCTTGTGAAAATGGCGGAAAATGTATCAAGTGTATTGAGTTCCCTTAAGAAATAAAAATAGTGTTCTAATAATCTAAGCTCTACGTGGCGATAATGAATTAAATCAACAGCACTCTCTGAACAAATTCTGTAGACAGTAAATGCTGGCATTTTTCTCTCCCTCACCCCAACTCCTTCAAGAAAATCCGATTTGGTATTACACCCAGATCGTATATTTCGATTCATGTCTGTGTGATTCAGATTCTAGTTCTTATGTTCAGTCATCGAGCGTTAATATTTTTTCTATCTATACGCTCTTCAGTCAATTCTTTTAACTACTTCGGCGCTACAGGTATACAAAAGACTTTTGCAAACAGCCTAATCTAGCTGAGCCAGCTGAGCCCTCATCAGGATCTACCCTGTTTGACATTCAGTCTTTCAACTCTAGATTGTAAACTTATTTCCAAAGACAATCTTTTTGACGTTTATTTTACTACACTGCAGCTGGTATTAGTGCCGTGTGGCGGCGGTAGAACGTCTCCCCGTACTTTACCATAGTGCAGATTATATTTCATTTCCTTTGGGATCATTGGGCCCATTGTGGAATCTTTGAAAATGGAGTTCTGCTCATGTATACGCTAGAGGGCGTAAGCAGTGTTGCAAACTTCATTACTGCTTATGAAGAGTCTCAATAAAACCGATATTCCCATTTTCTTATCTGTAGTGTGTTCTTTGTTTCCAAAGGCAATCTTTTTAACGTTTATTTCACTAGAAAGATTATTTTAAAAATGCAGACGACAAAAAAACTGTCACCAGTTTGGCCCGGTTCAGTATTCGTTTGACTGTCCTTGAATCAGCGGAATGGAGAGAATGACCGTAGAAAATATTTCATGATCAAATCTCCACGAAACAAAAAAAAACAAAAAAAAAAACGTTGTAGACCCGGCAGGGGTCGAACCAGCAACCTCCTGATCACCAGTCGGACGTACATCCAAATGAGCCACCGAGGCCTGATTAGGATCTACAGTGTTTTTCATGCATACTGCGGTTTTAATCAAATCAACAAAGAGTATAACTGACTAGGATACGTATGGTAAGAAGCAAAGGTGTCCCAAACAGAAAAGACAAATGATTGCTGTTAAGATGCTGTTAACTTGATCACAACAACAGTTAGTTTTAATTTGGGTTTTACGGCTCTTTCAAGAATATTTCACATATATTTGGTCATTCATCAAAGGTGGGCGAAAACCGGAGAACACGGGGAAAAATCACCTAACCATCGGTAAACAGAACTTGGCTTTCCCACACATGACCCGTGCGAAGCTCGAACCACAGCGGTGAGAAGCCTAATTGATTAAGAGTGAACTCTGCTGTCCAGTAGGCTACGGGGGCCCGCAACAACAGTTAGTAATTTAGAATAAACGCCTGACAAAAACGTCACTCCATCTCTCCATGTGATGTCAAACGGGAAGTAAATAGCAGATCTAAGCGTTGCTAGAGCAAGAAAACAAAGAAATGGAGACACCTAGTAATATTCAACAATACTCAAAAGCATTGATATCTTAATCAACAAATATTAGCCACAGTATCATTTGGGTCGCGTCAAGCGAAAAATTGCCCACGAACATGCGCAAAATGCACAAATTCAGATCATCCTGTGCATGCAGAAAGTCTCATTCTGCGCATGCGCAAAGTTTGCTCATTCATACATTCTTTAGTATTCAATGATTCTGTTAGCGGAGAGTGAAGGCCCAGATCAGACTGCGCAAATGCGCAGTCTGATCTGGGCCTTCGCTGTCCGCACTTGAACCGAAGGCACATTTTTGCTTGATGAGGATCATTCTGTGCTCTATTCGCAAAAGAACTAGACACTCATATGCCTCCAGATTGTGATGTTCTGTCGGATAGAGTAGTGTGCTCCAGAAATGTTTCACACGCTGCGGTTCATTTGTTGTGTGCCTGTTTGGGCCTTTTCGAAGAAAGCCGAGGGGACATAGTATTCGGCTTACCGTGTTGCGTATTTCGTGGCGCGTGGTGTGTCGATCCGAGTTTGTAGCAGGTACCTTTTGAGTGCAACTCCTTCTACAGTTTTAGGCCGATCCTTCTGAAACTTTACAGGTGTTTCATGGTCCGAAGATATGCATGTGGTTTTAACAGAATCCTATTTTTTTTTTTTCGTTTTTTTTTTTTACACTTTTAACTTAGACTTTTTTCGTGCTCGAATACTTTGAAAGTGTGTAGGTAATAGGTACCTCGTGAGAGCAACTTCTCCAGTTTTAGGCCAATCCTTCTGAAACTTTACAAATGTTTTACTTGTGGTCTGAGGATATGAATGTGTATTTTTTTATACAAAATCCTGAAATTATGTTTTTCTACTTTCATCACATATTTAACTGAGACGTCTTCGTGCTTCAATACTATGGAAGTGTATAGGGGTAGATACCTTGTGAGCACAACTCCTCCTACAGTTTTGGGCCGATCCTTCTGAAACTTTACAGGTGTTTTAATGGTGGTCTGAAGTTCTGCATATGCTTTTTACGGAATCCTGAAATTATTTTTCTACTTTTGTCACATCTTTAACTTGCACATTTTTGTGCTCTAATACTTTGAAAGTGTATCGGTAGTAGGTACCTTATGTACGAAAGACCGGTAGTGACATTTCAACTACATTAATTCAAGGTTTCAACTTCACGAATTCACGATTTCAGCTTCACGAATTCACGATTTCAACTTCACGAATTCACGATTTCAACTTCACGAATTCAACTTCACGAATTCAACTTCACGAATTCACGAATTCAACTTCACGAATTCACGAATTCAACTTCATGAATTCACGAATTCAACTTCACGAATTCCACTTCACGAATTCAACTTCACGAATTCACGAATTCAACTTCATGAATTCACGAATTCAACTTCATGAATTCACGAATTCCACTTCACGAATTCCACTTCACGAATTCAACTTCACGAATTCACGAATTCAACTTCATGAATTCACGAATTCAACTTCACGAATTCCACTTCACGAATTCAACTTCACGAATTCACGAATTCAACTTCAAGAATTCACGAATTCAACTTCACGAATTCAACTGTTGAATTCGTGAAGTTGAATTCGTGAAGTTGAATTCGTGAATTCGTGAAGTTGAATTCGTGAATTCGTGAAGTTGAATTCGTGAAGTGGAATTCGTGAAGTTGAATTCGTGAATTCGTGAAGTTGAATTCGTGAATTCGTGAAGTTGAATTCGTGAATTCGTGAAGTTGAATTCGTGAAGTTGAATTCGTGAAGTTGAATTCGTGAATTCGTGAAGTTGAAATTGTGAATTCGTGAAGTTGAAACCTTGAATTAATGTAGTTGAAATGACACTACCGGTCTTTCGTACTTATGAGCGCAACTCCTCCTACACTTTTGCGCCAATTCTTCTGACACTTTACAGGTGTTATAATCATGGTCTGAAGATATGAAAGTGTTTTTTTTTTCACAATCCTCTAATTATTTCCTTCATTTTTTCACACTTTAAATTTAGACTTTTTTCAAGTTCAAATACCGTGCAAGTGTATAGGTAGGTACTTGTGAGGGCAACTCCTTTTACACTTTTATTATTATTTTTTTTATTTTGCATTAAAAATGCTATCAAAGTGTATAGATAGTAGGTACATTGTTGACCTGGCCATTTTTGGTGTTTAGTGCAGTGTGGCGGCTGTAGAACGTCTCCCCGTACTTCACCATAGTGCGGATTATATTTTATTTCGTTTGGGATAATTGAGCCCATTATGGTATATTTGAAAATGGAGTTCTGCTCATGTACACGC
Organism: Anodontia alba; assembly: GCA_964016985.1. NCBI lineage: Eukaryota > Metazoa > Mollusca > Bivalvia > Lucinida > Lucinidae > Anodontia > Anodontia alba. The sequence goes on along the minus strand of OZ024831.1, from coordinate 10,185,206 downwards.
TAGAGGGCGTAAGCAGTGTTGCAAACTTCATTACTGCTTATGAAAAGTGTCAATAAAACCAAGATTCCCATTTTCTATCTGTAATGTGTTCTTTGTTTCCAAAGGCAATCTTTTAGATTTTTTATTTTAAAGGGCGGGAGACATAAATTCTTCGAATTTGCTTGTTACACATGCATTCTGTTGTATTTAAATAGAACATGTACAATTTTTAACATTTCCTAACATGTTAGAAAACAGTTCTTAAAGCAACATTACCCTAAATACTGGGACAGCCTGACCAAGCAAATTGTGTAGACCCTGATCAGACGCCGCGTTCTGCGGCGTCTGATCAGTCTACACTATTTGTCACTCCTCCAGTTTTTTAAACACCATAGTGTAATAGAATGCCCTTGTTAAAACTTTAGGCAAATTTTGAAATTTCATCGTAAGGCGTTCAAGTGTCCCAATATTTAGGGTAAATATGGTAATGTCTTTGCTCTTGCATTCACTACAATTTTATGGTCCCTGGCATGTCGATGACACCATGTCACATGTCTTTAGATTATCATCCCACTTCAGATTCGCCGGACATGGTCTTATCCAGACACCGTTGGGAGCACATGTTACATAGTAGTGGCAACCTGTACAGGACTGGTAGTACCCCGCGGGCTTTCGTCCGCAGTTAGGAGTGGTCGTGTTGATACAACCCACTGTAATATAAGAAAGGAAGAATCGTAATAACACTTAATATTGGGACATATCCCACCTACTATAGTTCCCCTAAAACCTTAATTGATTAAAAAATGACCACTGCAAGCAATGAACACATACAGAACTGAAAATTCCTGAAGTGTTCATGTTTTTTTTTTTTGTTTTTTTTTGTGCCAGACCAGCTAATTTCGGCCAATTAGGCTTCATCAGTGACCCTCATAAACCGTAATGATTTGATTAAGATTTTATGGGAGACGCAGTTACTGATTGGCAAACAATGTAGACCCAGATCAGACTGCTCCTGGGGAGCAGTCTGATTTGGGTCTGCATTGTTTCTTAGTGGACCCTGTCCCAAAACACAGATGAGGGTGCTGGTTAGGTTTCTTTGGTTTACGGAATGTGTGCTATCTGCCATGTTATATTGCTCTTTCTGTTGTTGTCTTTGGTAGGCTATGTTTGTGATTTGGCTAATCCTAGACATCTTATATACTATCATTTTTTGTGATTATTTGTGATTTTTATTTTAATTTTTAGCTGATGAGTCTTTTTGTACATAATACTGGTTTCAAAGACATTATTATTGCTGATTTTAATCTTGATCTATCAAAACCGAATACACGAAGAAAAAATAGATGGCTTTTGTAATTAGTTCAGTTCATTTCAACTGATTGGCAAAATGAACCTACTCATTTCACAGAGCATTCTTCTTCTCTAATCGATATATTAATTTCAAATAATCTTAGAAATGCTGTTCTAAATGGAGTAGCTGAGTTTTTCCTGCTAGGCAGACGATTAATATGAAATGTCAAACCTTAAATTTGCTCTGAAAAACACAAAACAAAAAATCCAAATGCCATCTACTGCAGTTGTGATTAGCACCATAAGCCATAGTAGTCTGGAAACCCCTAAAAGGGTAACTGGCAAACAGTGCAGACCCAGATCAGACGCCACAGTACGCGGCGTCTGATCAGGGTCTCCACTGTTGAAAATAGTTTAGCCGTTTTTCTCTAGGAATATCTAAATCTCATAGCTGGACGTACCTAAAATTGAAGTCGGCCTCGGTGGCTCAGTTGGATGCGCCGTCCGACTGGAGACCAGGAGGTCGCGGGTTCAACCCCCGCCGAGGTCGGCAACATTCTTTCGTGGAGATTGATCATGAAATATTTTCTACGGTCATTCTCTCCCTTCCGCTGATTCAAGAAGGGCAGTTGTCAGTTTCTGGCGAAAGAATGTGCACAATACTGGTTAACCGCGTAGAGGACTAAGCCTGCCCAGTAAATGTGTGGTTAGGTAAACTGACCGCGCTCGACATGACCCCATTGGGTTGACTGGGCCGTAAAACCCCAACACAAACAAAACCTAAAATTGAAATTGGACTCTTCCGATATATAGTGTGGGAGAATGTATTTAGTCTACAAAGGGTTAAGGGCTAATCTCACCTTCACTTCTGCTTTTGGTGCCTCGGGAAGGCTATACTTTGTGACTGTGGAGTTTCCTGGGTATCTTTACTGATACTTGTCTAATCTCTACATAATTTACTTACAGCCAAAAATGTTCGGGCCAATTTGAACCGCTGTTTTCTGTGTTGGCACATGATAGGTAACTACTGGAAAAGTAAAATCAGCATTTCATGTATGATTATTCATTAAATTGATATTTATTACAGAAGAAAATTTTGGACTTCATTTCTGTATTCCTTTTGTTGTACTGTTTATTGATGATAATTAATAAAGAATGTTTGCTCTTTTGGAGAGAATACCATAAACATTTTCATCGAGTGTAATAGAAACATCAGTATTTTTACTGATTCGATGTTGATAATCTGCTGTTAATTACATTTTTATAGACCTTCACTTTTCAATACACCTAACGGGCTCATGAGGTTTATACAACGTCGCATCGTAAATACAACGTCACGACGTTGCATTGACGTAGCATTTGCGTTGTTACAATGCTGCTTGTTTGCTTTGCATCGCTTTAATTACGTATCGTTTGAATATTATATAATGATAGATGCACATTTCATCTTTATTAAGCCATCCTAAACATTAGACATGCTGAGGGAGATTACTTTGTATATTATTTGTGCAGATATTAAATGGACCAAACCGTGAGAAAACGTACCTACTGATATGTGCGCGCCCAAGGAAGACTCTGATTAGCCTGCGCATTCGCGCAGTCTGATCACAGTCTTCGTTGTCCGCATGAAGAAAATTTGCATCCCTAGCTATCCAAAATGCGTCCACTGAAGATACTTTTCAGACTGCTCGAATGCGCAGACTGATCTGAATCTTCGCTGGGCGCACATGTCCGAAGGTACGTATTCTGGCGTTATATTTCATATTGTTTTCTTACCCGCCGGTGGGGCCACTGTTGTCGTTCTTTGCGTTGAACGTGTAGTAGGTACCACTAAGGTCTGTGATGGTTTGTTAACAGGAGGCTTCCAGACTACAATAAAGAAGCAAGAAAACCCCATATATGCCGACTTATATGGTTAACCGACACTCGATACAACGACACAGTGTATTATAATATTAATTTGACTGGCGCCAAGCCTTCGTTCAAGAGGTGAGAGTAAATTAGAATTTATACAAGAACATTATATTTAAATAACAAATATCCAAATTTTCTGTGCGGAAATAAGAATAAAAGAATGCCTTTATTATATATATTATTCTGGGCCCAGTTATTCAATGCTAACGACGTCGTTAGTTAACGATTCGTTAAAATTTACATCAAGTGATACGCGTATATGTTGAAATGTTTTGCTGAAAAAATGTGAGTAGCTTTTGCAGTGCAAAATCTACTCACATTTTTTCAGCAAAAAATATCAGAATATTGTATATTGAATCTGCTAAAACAGTTAACGAAATGACCCTTAACGAGCTTGTTAAGCAAACGACGCTTTGAACAACTGGGCCCTGCTCATTAAGGATTCTATACAACAGCAAACTCATTTTAAAGGCAACATATTTGGGAGCAATTGCTGTCATTATAACGAGGGTTTACTTTACTGTACCAGTGTTTAAGCATATTTTTGCACTTTGGAGTAAAATCAAATTTAAAGATGATATTTCGCGCCCAGCCCTCCCCTCCAGTATTATTTCTACTGGCCGTACCAAGGCGTTTTGTCTGTTACAGTTCTTCTTTGTTCGCACGCTGGTAGTTTCGTATTTGACATTTATTTTGTTATTGTTTGTTCCTCATTTCTTCTTTCGGTGACTGTGCTTCATAATTGTGTCTTTTGCTGGGTATCTTCACTTATATTTGTGCCACGTAAAGTGAAAAAGTGTGCTCGAACATGCGCAAAATGTGCGGATTCACATCATCCTGCGCATGCCCAAGGTCTCATCCGAGCCTTTGCTCTCCATTGATACAGTCGAATCTCGTTATCTCGAACTCACTTATTTCAAATTACCGCTTATCTCGAACCTGTTTTAACATGAAACTATGACAACAGGTAACAAAATAATGTGGAAAAGAGAAGAAATTGCTACTAAGGAGCAATTGCTCCTAAAGAGCAATTTCTCCTCTTTTCCACATTATTTTATATATATATTTCTAACTTCAGGAGTCAAATTACATATTCATTTGTTAAATGTGGTTGTTCAATTTATTGTTTTCCTCACTCTCTCAACTCTGATATGTCGAAGTACGGATATCTCGAAGTGTTTCAGTGAGTCCCTTGGAATTCGAGATAACGAGAGTTGACTGTATATACTATGGTATCCAATGATTCTGGCAGCAGACAGCATTCGCTCGATCTGATCTGGGCTTCGCTGTCCGCACATGCCGCGAAGACACATTTTTGCTTTGCGCGGCTCATTTCATTTTTAGACTTCTATAATCTATGGACAGTAGTGGTATTTCCGGTATTTTTAGTTTTAGTTTTCTCCATTAGTAGCACAGCAGAAGTACTCGAAAGACCCAAAGCAGTGTTTTTAAAAACAAATGAGCCTCGTTTCGAGAAAAAGGCTCTTCGGACTGTCTGTCGAATCAGTTTTTCAGTTTGCATACACCCACCCCTAGCAAGACCACATGTCTAGTCCTTTGGGTGACGTTTCCCCATACTTACCGCATACATGGTCTTTTTTCTCATAACCAGGCTCAATATATTAAATCCGATCCAGCCCTCTGTCCTATGGTTGATAAAATTTGTTTTCATATGTGATTGTGGTTCCCGAATATACTTTACAATTTACCATAATAAAATGATCGGTATATAAAACGTACTCTGTTCTTACGATTTGTGTATACCATGAAATTTGATTTCTTTTCCCGCAAAACTGTTGTCTTTAAATTGTCGAACATATCAGACATCATTTGGGTAACAGAATTTTTCGTAATCGATGGAAGCCTGTCTGTATATTCTATTGATATTCTTGCATAATTTACAGCGATTTGTAAACTGAAATATTCTCTATGCTTAAGCAAAGACAGTCGATACTTCAAGTAACATTTCATACGTAATTGAAGATAATGGATCAGCTTTCAGGAAGGATTCTCTGTCTATTTATTTTTTTGCTTGCCTTCTCATCAGGAGTCTACTCTGAGAAGAAGGAATTCGCTCTCAAGGCAAATTCTTTCCTTTTAGAGAAGACCCCTTTTCAGAAGGGACTTGGTATGCAGGTTACAAAAGTTATCTCCCCCTGGTAAAATGGCGGAAATTCTACCATATGTATCAAGTCCCCTTGAGACATAAAATACGTAAGACAAAGAACTGTACATAAAACTTTATCAACCCTTTCAGCCCTACAGACCCAAATAGACACTTTTGCAAACAGCGTAGATCCAGATGAGACGGCTCGTAACGAACCGTCTCATCAGGATCTACACGGTTTCCCGTTCGATTTTTGGTTTGTGACTGGCACTTCATTTGCAACAGTGGACATGTTCAAATTCAAAGCTGGAAGAGACCACTTCAGAAACTTAGGGGTGAAAGGGTTAATTTACGAGCTCTGAATACAACTGGTCCCTGAGAGATGCTGCAGAAACAGTCGATAATAAACTTACACTTGTCTTTTTCACAAATATATGGATAGTGCTGATTACAGTCATTATCATTCATGTCTCCATCCCAGAGTTCTCCGCAGTGCTCATTTCCATTACTATTATCAGGCTGACCGTTGCCCCAGGGCCTAAAGAGAAATAACCATGTACCTATAGTTAGAACAGAGTTTGGCGCTTTAATCCTATACAGAGGTTTATAATTCTACTAACGGGGCTATCAGCTCCCCAGTGTAGGTGTGCAACATGTAATGTGCGGGTTCCTGTCATCTGATTGGCTGCTGACTGAGAGTTTATCAGGAATACAACATGGTTCTCTTAGAGAAACTGGTATGTTCTGCAGTACTTCATTAAATGTTTACAGAAATAATAATTACACATGTCAGTTGCACAGTCAAAGAAACAAATCAACAGGACGACATTTTGAAATATTTTTTTTTCTGATTTGTTCCAGAAAAACGGGGTTTGATATTACATGCAAACTATCTGATGATCAAATTGTTGTCTGTTGAATTTGCCCTGAGCGTGGTAAAGATTAAACTTGGAAACAATTTCTTAATCTGATATTTTGGAGCAAGGGCCATACAAACCCATTAATGCCAATCACTGCTGAAACCAGCTAGCCAATGATATGGTACTTTCCTTCTGTAAGTCGTTTTGAGGGTAATAGCCTCGTTAGTAGAATTATAAGTCTCTGTCCTATATTAATTAATAAATCCTCAAACGCATGACCCTTAAGATAAATAAACCCACTCACAAATGTTTTTTTTTTTTTTTTTTTTTTTTTTTAAATCCTGAAGTGTTTTGATTTCTGTGCCAGACCAGCTAGGTTTGGCCAATTAGGACTCCACAGTGACCCTTGTAAATTTTCAAAATTAATGATCACAAAACATCCCCTATAGTGTCATAAAACATAACATATAGTGTAATAACGACACATGTCTACATTAGTTGTATTAGGCAAACTGCAAACTTAAGGGAACGAGGAGATGTTGCTGGAGGAGATGTTTCCCTAATACAGCCAATTTAGACTTTTTTTTTGTTTCCTCTGGGATTACTGCTTTCATTTTGATTACTCTGAAAATCAAATACAGTATAACCTCGACGGCTCGAACACGGATGGCTCGTTTTCCGTGGATGATTCGAACTCGTTTTTGAGTCCCTAGGAAATTCTTTCGATAGCTGAAGAAAACAAATAGTTTGAGATTTAAGGGAAATTTTCTAATTTTATCATGAAACTATATGTTGTGAGTACTCATTAGAATCGACTCATCGAGGCGATTCTAATGGGTACACTCAACATACCATTATTTTATAGAAGATGGAAAAGACATTCCTAGATTATTTTCAGTTGCCTTCTGACCTTGTGCTATGATTAACCCTCAGTGGCTCGAACTACCCATGTCTCGAACAAATTTCCATAGTCCCAAAGATGTTCGAGCCACTGAAGTTCGACTGTACCGCTTACGTCGATGCTAGGGGGCACTTGCAGCCTCGCAGACTACCGTGTTGTATATGAAGAGACTTAATTAAACCGATAATTGCACACTAGATAAGGAAATTCTGGATTTAACCATGGGATAGAAATTCTTATCATACCCAGAAATTCTTATCCTACCTAGGTAATCCTACCCAGAATAAGATAAAAATCGAGAATTCTCACGTGTTTGATATGCACAGGTTGTAATGGACGTCACGTTTGCCATTGTTAAGGTTTACGTCACTGAACGTAATGTCATCACAATATGGCGGACGTCAGCTATCGAAGTAACTGCATTATTAAAAAATCTATTTTTAGAAATGAAAGGTATGCAAGGAAAAGAATTTATCATGGGTGTAAAGGGTAGATAGAAAAATCCGTCCCTCGCGATCACAGTCTGGCATCACGAGGGAAGCCTGGTAATGCCATAAAGTGATCCTCGGAACGGATTTTTCTAGCTACCCCTCACACCCATGACAGATCCTTTGCCATTTAGAAATCTAAATGGCTGACAATTAGAAGTGGGTGTGGCATCTTAATTTATTCAGCATGACAAGGGTTAAGCAGCACTGTTTTTTTTTTTTTTTTTTGTACACAACCACTTTAATGGTGATGGGTACATTTTCAAGGGAGCTATGTTTTTTCCTTCCTTATGTGAAGGATTCCGCTCTAAAAGGAAATACTTGGGGAGAAAATTCCCTTCTTTTAGAGTGAACCCCCTTTCAGAAGGGATGTGGCATAGCAACCAGACAGAAAGTAATAAAATTATCTCCCTTATTATAAATGGAAGCAAATCTGTATCCAGCGCCCTTAATCAGCATTGGTCTAGGTATAACTTACATTACGAAAGTGTCCAAAGGTGTTCCATCGGTCCACGTGTGGTAGAGATTGTCCTGTCTTGGTCTGTTGTCAAGTCCTGTCCAGAAGTGGTGCTGTCCTTGAGTCTGTCGTAGTACTGCAACCTTCTGTCGTATCCAGTCCTGTAACGAATGCGTTATATCGGTATCACGAAAACATACTTATATAATTTTGACCCCCTTAAACCCCACTTTTATATAGAAAACTGGAGTTTACAGGGGTATACATTATTTTTCTTATTTCTGCTCAAAAACACAGATTGTGGGTACTCGATAGAACCGCCTCGCTGAGGCGGTTCTAACGAGTACTCACAATCTATGTTTTGAGCAGAAGTATGAAAATATCAGAATTTTTATCTGAAAATTTTCAGTTCTCGGTGGTGACATTTTCAATATATTTGAATAGGCGTGTTTTCGTAATAGGTCTCAGACTAAGCAATGCTCAGCTTTACCATACTAAACTATTCGGACAGATGGCCGGAGTGAGCAAACAATATAGACCCAGATTAGGAGCAGTTGATCAGGTTCTACACTGTGTGTCATTCATTCAGTCATTTTAGACGCATTATCGGGATATCCCGATGTGTTTGTTTAAATTTAGGGTGAGAGGGTGAGGAATTAAGATATCCATACCCAGCTAGCGTTCTTTATAAATTTACAGCGGGCCGTTATCGGTCCGTCAGCTACCCTGACGAGCCGATAACTGCCCGCTATAGATTTATAAAGAATGCTTACTGGGTATATTTATGGTGTATGGTAAGAATTTAAGGTGCCCTCATAAGTATAGTAAATAGTGTATATTGAACAACTGATTTTCTCATAATACTACATTTTGCAATATATACTGTATTTCTATGAGCGAATACGAGACTCGTGATCAGACTGTGCACACGATCTGAGCTGCCACTTATTATGGGTATTGTGGAAACCACGATTTGTCTCTACTGGCCCAGTTTAAAAGCAATAATACTACCGGACTTTAAGAAACATACTAAACCTCAGTCGAACTTTCTATACAAATATAAAAATATAAATTGTTACCCGGGAAATGACACAATCGCGAAGCACAGCCTTCTCACAATGACAGGATACAACGGTACAGTTGTAAAACAAAGAAAAACTGCAAAATGTCAGCAGAAACATATACTAACTTAATTGTTTATACTAAGCGTTGGAAACCTCCGCATCAATAAAGCAAATAGGATCATGATTTTACACAAGCAGACATACCGCCTATTTAAAGTGGTGATGCGCAACGCGAGATGCGTGGTATTTTAGCATGACTGGACAGTAAAATCTGAGATCAGACTGCGCTTCAGGGCTTTTGAGTATATATTCCTCAGTATTCACTAAATCTGTAAGCGTCTACAAATCCCTGATCAGACTGTGCCAATCGCACAGTCTGATCAGGGTCTTTTAGACGCGTATGTGACTACTCTGGGCCTTCATAGTCAGCTTATAATATGTCTCGCCACTTTCTTGTATTGCGCATCTCATGGTACCTTACCCTTTCTTGTATAGTATCAATTTTTACAAGATGGGCTTGCTGAAGCTGGCACTGGGCACTGGCGTCATCTCTGGTGCGCATGTCATGAACATCAGTAATTAAGTAGCATTTATTACTTCCTGGTAGTTCCTCCCAGCCTTTTGGACAATGACCAAGGTCGGCTATAGATCAAGAAAGAAAGTTATATAGAGTTTTACATAATGTATTTTAAATGTGTAAACAGTATGGCGGTCTTTAGATACTGTATTTACCCTATGTATTCAGACACATCATCTCCTAACCATATTTATCATAAGCTTTGAACACATTCATTGTACTACCTGTTGATGTCTTAAACGGTTAGATGAATGCATTACGAAAACATGCCTATTCAAATATACTGAAAATTTTACCACCAAAAACTGAAAAATTTCAGATAAAAATTCTGATATTTTTAACGTTTCTGCTCAAAACATAGATTGTGAGTACTCTTTAGAACCGCCCCGAGGAGGCGGTTATAACGAGTGCCTACAATCTATGTTTTGAGCAAAAAAAAAAAAGGAAAAGAAAAATAATGTCTTCCCCTGTAAACCCAAGTTTTACTATAAAAAGTGGGGTTTAAAGGGGTCAAAATTATATAGGCATATTTTCGTGATGGGCAAACAATGTAGACTCAGAACGCATGCCACACTCTGTTCCAGGGCGGTCCTTGTGCTGCAGCTTTTTGTTTTTCGGTTATTGCAACTTGTAATTGTTTGTTCCTCGTTTCTTTTTCCTTCGGTGCTTCGGGCAGGCTAAACTATGTTCGCGATTGTGGCCTTTCTTAGATAACTTCATTTTTTATTTTTTTTTTTGTACGTTTGTAGAGACTGGCCTTGGTGGATATACTTATTATTCTTTCCTTACTGAGACTCACATTGTTTTATTATGCAAACGATGCAAACAAACGCAGAATAACTAGCAATAGAATCTGAAAGGCGGTTATTTGGAAATAGAGCAAATCAAAAACGGAATGAGATACAATTATGGGCTTTCACAAAAAGCTTTGTGTACGCTTTATAATGTGTGCTAAGCGCAGAGCAAGTTTTTTTTTTGTTTTTTTGTTTTTTTGTTTTTTTTTGTGAAAGTTAATACTTAGGTTAATACAATATCTTTGAGCAATCTATTAAAAAGCATTGAATAAATCCATGGTATTTCATAATGTGCTTCCGGAGCAATATCAAACTCAAAGGTACAATCAGTATTATAATAAAAAAAAAAAAAAAAAAAAAATAATAATAAAAACAATAACAATTCGCGCGTCCTTAATGGCTTTAAGCAGCGATCTGTTTTTTTTACACATGTATAGTGTATGAGCCCAATAATCCTACAGAACCAGAAACTTTAACAATATTTGTATTGTATCGAAATGCATGTTATCCACTGGAGCAAATTCTTTACTTTTAGAGCAGACCCTTTTTCGGAAAGGACTTCTTGTGCAGGTAAGCAAACAGGTGATCACCAAATGTATCTCTTATAAAAATTACGAATATCTACTAGGTGTATCCACAGTTCCATTCATACCTGTGTTTGCTGGACATCCGAGGAGGTCAAACCGTAGAGCAATTTTGTCTTTCCATTCTAGAGGATTAATTCTCACACATCTGGCCAGGATAGGACAACCGAACATGTGGGTCACGACGCTGTCTTGATCATTGTTGCCAGCGAAAATCTGAAAACAAAAAATGTGCATTCTTGTGAGCAGTCCAGGGAATTTACAAGGCCGATAGGACATTTAGTTTGCCAAAGTTAATAAAATTGTATCATAAATGTAACTGAATTTATTGATATAATGTAAATGGTGAAAGCTATAATACAAAATTAACCGCCCTGGTCTTTTACATTGTAAAGGATCTGGGCGAGCCAAAAGCAGCTGTGCGGCGACCGTAAAACGTCTTCTCAATTTTCTTCATAGTGTGGTTTCTACTGTTTAGTCCTTGTGGAGTAATGATCCCATTTGCAAAAGTTTGAAAACAGAATATCGTTCTTGCCGCTGGGGCTAGATAGCGTGATCAACGTTGTATATAGTTTTAGTGCTTCTTTACATTCAAAGGATTTTTTTCTCACATCACGAAAACATACTTATATAATTCTGACCCCCCTTAAACGTCACTTTTATATAGTAAAACTGGGGATTATAGGGATATACATTATATTTCTTATTTCTGCTCAAAAACATAGATTGTGGGTACTCGTTAGAACTGCCTCGTCGAGGCGGTTCTAACGAGTACCCACAATCTATATTTTGAGCAGAAATAAGAAAAATAATGTATACTCCTGTAAACCTCAGTTTTACTGTATAAAATTGGGGTTTAAGGGGGTCAAAATTATACAGGCGTGTTTTCGTGATGAACTTTTGTAACTTCCTGTTTGCTTTCCTGTACACCATATCCCTTCTGAGAAAAAGGGTTTACTCGTTTAAATTCTTTTCTTTTAGAGGAGACTCTTTTTCAGACGGAAGGCAAATTGATTTTGAAAGGGTTATCCATCTTGAAAATATACGAATTTGCATTAAACTTCAAACAGTAAGCCTTTTTCTACCTCAGATCTCAACGCTTAGCATACTGGGTAAAATCTCAGCTGACGAAAGTTTGAAATAGTTTTTTATGTGTCCCGAAAACAGACTTTGATATTTCATGCAAATGGTTTTCTTAGGAGATAATTTTCATAGGATGTAAGGAGAAAATTTGTATGAAATGTCAAAGCATATTTTCTGGGGAAGTTTGTCATCTGCTGAATCTACCAAGAGGGTGGCAAAGGTTAACTCGTAATAACATCGAAAAAAAAAAAAAAAAAAAAAAAATCAGTCGGCCTTCTTTTTATGTATGAAGCCCATATATGAGATTTCAACTAGCGTACACGGATCTTTTGCAGGAATTATTTATAAATGGTAAAAGACAGACTGACCGACAAACAGACAGAGAATGTAAACTTTAAAATCAAATACATCAATAATTGTGTAATAGCAATTGCATATGTTGTTATGAATCTTTAGGTTAATACATTCAAAATGCAGTCAGCCCTCGTTATCTCAGAGTCCAAGGGACCAGACGTTTTGTTTCGTTTGAGATAATTGTAGTTTGAGATAAAAAGAGTTTAACGCTTAGCACTCTGGGTAAAATTTTCAGCAGATGACATTTTGAAATATTTTTCTTATTTTTCCCAGAAAACAGGATTTGACATTTCATGCAAATTGTCTCCTCAGGAGACAATTTGCATGGAATGTCAAATCCTGTTTACTGGGAAAAATAAGAAAAATATCATCAATTTGTCGTTTGCTGAAAATGCCCACAGAGTGGTAAAGGTTAAATGTAAGAAATATCAAGCAAACTATGCTAATATTGTCATTGTTTTTGTTGGACAAGCAGTAGTTTGGGTCATCAGTGTCTGAATAATAAAAGTCAACTGTATGTTTTAAATCACTTAAATAGTCATAACCTTTGTCAAGTCCTGCACTTATTTTGCAAAAGTTTATTTATAGACAAATGCAAGTCCTCTTGAAATGTAGAAGCTCACCTTATCGTTTCCATTTTGATCTTTGATGGTTTCAAAATTGACACAGTCTAGACTGTACATGACCTTGTATTTCTTCACATACTGGTAACAGCATTGGTCGTTTTTGTTCACGTGACGTCCTTGGGTTGCAATACCACGGACAAGACTCGGTGAATTGAGCATTACCTGAGAAAAGAGGCGTTCTGTTTGTACATTTGAAAGTATACTCTTGTCCAGTGATCTGTGACTTCTGGATTCAATTTTCTATTTGACATAATACAGCCGGGAACCAGAAGCCTCTGGTCAGCGGACAAGGTTATATCTTAATCTATATATTGAAACACATAACGATGCCAAAGTTTTTGTGGTATAAAGCACGGTATAAAACATAAATTAACTGCAGCGTTCTCCGCCGAGGTCGGCAACATTCTTTCGTTGAGACTGATCATGAAATATTTTCTACGGTCATTCTCTCCCTTCCGCTGATTCAAGAAGGGCAGTTGTCAGTTTCTGGCGAAAGAATGTGCACAATACTGGTTAACCGCTTAGAGGACTAAGCCTGCCCAGTAAACGTGTGGCTAGGTAAACTGACCGCGCCCGACATGACCCCAATGGGTTGATTGGGCCGTAAAACCTCGACACAAACAAACAAACTGCAGCGTTATGTTCTAAGAACCAAACGAATGAGCATATATAATCAATCATAGGGAAAGAAAAGAATTCTAAATGAGCCACAACATGAGAAAACGTACCTTCTGACGGGCGCCCAACGAAGACTCAAATCAGCGCATCCGGGCAGTCAGATCAGAGTCCTCGTTATCCGCGTGAAGAAATTTTAGATTCTTTGCCATCAAAATGCGCCCAGTGAGGATTCTGATCCGGCTGTGCGAATATGCAGGCTGATCCGAATCTTCGCTTGGCGCACATGTTCGATTTCTGACATTGCGGATGAAATAATTACCTGAATATATTGTTGCTGATTTGTTACTCCAGCTACCCAGCTGCCCCGGTTATAAGTACCGTTGTTTTGATAGTAGACTGCATCGGAAAACAAGCGCGCCCTGCTCGGGCCATGGTTATCCGGCATCTGTCCAAACACTGACGACGCGGACAGTTGACTGTCTTTCACCCCGGGCTGTCCAGTGATCAAGTAATCATGGCATGTCTGAGAACCTAGAAAAATGAATAAAAATAAATAAAATGTACCATATTCGATGTAATTACCGCATATATCCCTATAAACGCACAGTCAAGTAATATATGTCCTCAGGTTAACGCCTCTGTACTTTTATCCCGTTCAATATGAAAACATATGTTGTTGGTTTTCATTAGAATTTCCCTGACAAGTTGATGCAATTCTAATAAGTACCAATGCACATATGCATGTATCTTCTCTACTCTGTGCGGCCGTAAAAAAGTTCCTTCATACTTCACTTAAGAGCAGTTTATGTTTACTGATGCCAATTTGATACTGGCCCCGGTTTGCGTAATCTTAAAACTAATGCTAGAAAGCATATTGTAGTTTTGCGCTGTACAGAACTAGCCATTACTAATACATGGGCAAATTCAGCAGACGACAAACTGACGATACTCTTCTTATTTTTTTCCCAGAAAAAAACACAAAAAAAAAAAACACTGATATTTCATGAAAATTGTCCCCTGAGAAGACAATTTACATGAAATGTCAAAACATATTTTTTGGAAAAATAAGAAAAAATATTTCAAAATGTCGCCTGCTGAAAGTTTTACCCAGCATAGTAAGCGTTAAGCAGATTAATAAAACTTAGTCTGCTAATTTCTCGTGTTAGTAAGTTTCTTACTTCCAAAGAAGCCATATTTTCAGAATCAAATTATTGATCTATTATGAAAACACGCCTTTTCAAATACATTGAAAATTTTACAACCAAAAAAGGAAAATTTTCAGATAAAAAATTCTGATACTTTTCATATTCCTGCTCATCACATATATATGGTGGTACTCGTTAGAACCGCCTCGGCGAGGCGGTTCTAACGAGTACCGACGATCTGTTTTAGCAAAATAAGAAAAATAATGTATATCCCTGTAAACCCCAGTTTTACTGTATAAAAGTGGGGTTTAAGGGGTTCAAAATTATATAGGCGTGTTTTTCGCGATGAGTTTTGCTTTATGTTAGTTATATTTCTTATTTTGCTAAAAAATAGATTGTGGGTACCCACAATCTATGTTTTTAGCAAAATAAGAAAAAAATAATGTATATCCTGTAAACCCCAGTTTTACTATATAAAAGTGGGGTTTAAGGGGGTCAAAATTATATAGACGTGTTTTCGTGATGAGTTTTGCCTTATGATAGTTATATGAAAGTGGAGCAATGCAGTTGCAAAGAGATAATACCGTATTTATCCTAAATATTGTAACAGACATTTTTTCCAAACACCGTATGCACCCAAAATATTGGGTCACCTTAACTCCTTACCATACTTGTCTTAAATTTGTACATGTCAATTTTACTACCTGTTGAAATTCATAAATTTCAAAGTTGTGACCAGCAGAACGCGGCATCTGATCAGGGTCTACACTGTTTGCCAACCATCCAGCAGTTTTAGAAACTTCAACAGGCAGTGAAATTGGCTTTTTTTTTCAAATTATAGGACAAAGTTTAGAATAGACACATTACAAGAAATCTTACCTGCAGGGGCACTGAAAGGCACAAAGGGTGCCTGTGTGGGTCTTTGGGTCGTTGTAGTTGGTGTGGTACTGAAACAGAAGTGTTTTTAATTGTCCAATGCAAATATATAATTATATACGCGACTTGTTTTTTTTATACGCAACACGCGAAAAAGGCCGTTATGACAACTGCCAGTTTGCATATTCGCCGTTGTTTGTCCGCTTGCACAGCCGATGGCTTATGTACAATAATCGACGAACAGAGAATACTCTGAATAGACTGTGTGGATGCGTAGGCCCATCGAGCACTTCACGGTTCGCATTTAACATAAAGGTCTTTTTCGCAAGTACCATGTGTAAAAGGAATTCTCAGTGGTAAATCTACCTTAAACGGACAAATAACGTTGAAATAGCGTCGTTTCAAGGTTGAATCAGCATCTTGACATTGAATCGACGTTGAAAGGACGTTGTTTCAACGTTATGTGCCTGCTTAGCACATTCCAAGTATTGTGTGCGAACTGCTTCATGACCATACTATTCATATACAGTTGAACCTCGTTATCTCAACTCGCTTATTTCGAATAACCGCTTATCTCGAAGTGAAAATCTGGTCCCTGTTTTAACATGAAATTATGACAACAGGTAACAAAATAATGTGGAAAAAAGGAGAAATTGCTCCTAAGGAGCAATTTCTCCTCTTTTCAACATTATTTTATATATATATTTCTAACTTTAGGAGTCAAATTACATATTCATTTGTTAAATGTGGTTGTTCAATTCATTGTTTTCCTCACTCTCTCAGTTCTGATATGTCGAGGTACGGATATCTCGAAGTGTTTCTGTGAGTCCCTTGGAATTCGAGATAACGAGAGTCGACTGTATGTGACTGGTTTTAACATGAATTTCAACAATGTACAGTTAGTTTGAATTAGCATCAAGGGTGAAGACTAGGTGCTCGTAAAATCAAACTTAATCCCCTTCCCAGCTCCACTCCCTCCACATCAACGTCAATAGTTTTACTATTGACCATTCGTTCGAAGGCGGTGTTTCTGTCACTGTTCTCTTCGATTATCGATTCTGTTTTCGTTAGGGTCCTGCATCAGTGATGTAGCCAGAACGGAATTATTTTTACGCATACCTGGGAAAATGCTTAGACTTGCTTCCAAAATGGGGGGCTACTCTTAAAGGAAAGACTTTGATCCCTCTGGGATCAAAGTCTTTCCTTTAAGAGTACCCCGTTTGTGAAAGAAACAAAATATTTTATGTAAATATCCCATTCTTTAAATAGTGTTCTTTCGCATATTTCTCACATGCGTAATGTGCGTAATGAGGGCTACGCCTATGTGCATGGCTTATATCCCTTTCCAAAGGTAGACCAGTACAATAGAAAACAATTTTTTTCCCTAGTATATATATATTGTTTCTCAAATGAATTTAGTCGGCGTGGAAAGCAAAGTTTTTCTGTTAAAAGGAGTCCCCTTTTTGCCAAGACGTTTCGTGTCAGTAAGCCATTTTATACTAGGGAAGACTGTGTTCCGTAATTACGGCCCTTCCTCGAAATCTCCATAATGATTATTTGCAGAACTATTACAGGGAAACACAACACTTGTATGTATAACTTAATCAGAATCATTTTAGAATACAGAGCCTCCGCATGACAAAACCAACAAAACAGCATGTGCGCCAAGCGAAGACTCAGATCAACCTCGGTATCCGCCTAGTCTGATCAGAGTCCTCGCTGTGCGCTAAATGGGTAGTTAAGGACCAAACTTTCTTCATGCGGACAGCAAAGACTCTGATCACACAGGGCAAATGCCCAGGCTGATCTGAGTCTTCGCTGGGCGAACATGCCATTTTATTGGTTTTGTCATGAGGTGGTTAGCGTTTTATGAAGCTCTTGCGAACAATGTACATCTTCGGAGAGTTTAAATATCCCAGCATGCAATTCAACGAGTACGCCATACCCCAAAATATAATATACCGTATTAATCTTAAGGCCTGAGCAAACAGTGTGGACCCTGATGAAACGCCGCGTTCTGCGGCGTTTGATCAGGGTCTACACTGTTTGCACTCATCAGGCAGTTGTTTTACACATGAGCAGGTAACAAAAATGGATGTGTTCAAATTTAAGGACAAGTATGGTAAGGCGATAAGAAGGACTGATACACTTTGTTGTTTTATAAACATTTTTCACAGAGAGACAACTTTTGTAAGATTCTGTTTGCTTTTCTGCTCGCTAATTCCCTTCTAAAAAGGGGTCTACTGTAAAAGGAAAGAATTTGAAATTCTTTCTTTTTAAAGTTGACTCTTTTTCAAAACCATTTTGACAGAATTACCTCCCCTGAAAACTGCCTGCTGAAAAGGAACTATAACTACTCTAATTAGGAAGAATCTGCTTTCCTTTTAGAGTCGACTCTTTTTCAGAAATTGATTCCCCACCCCCTCCATTCCCCACCCGCTCAATATGTCCGAATTCTGGGGGAAAATACGACGCGGTTTGTGTATTATGAAGCTTATTGTATTTACCTGGTCGTCGTCGGCGTAGTTGTTGTTGGTGTAGTCGTTGTGGGTGTAGAGGTTGACGTAGATGTTGAGGTGGAGGTGGACGTTGAGGTGGAAGTGGAGGTGGATGTTGAGGTGGAGGTGGAGGTGGATGTAGATGTGGAAGTGGATGTACTCGTAGGAGTTGTAGTCGGCGTAGTGGTGGTAGTTCTGGTTGTGGTCGGCGTCGTTCTGGTTGTTGTCCGCGTCGTAGAGAGTGTCGATGTTGTAGGAATTATACACATATACTCTACTTTTAGATATTTTGGTACTTGAAAACATGGGTCCTTTCCCAATTGTCGCCAGTCGTTTTTAACTTGACAAGAAGCCTGTTGGTTACATATGCTCTCAACATATTTTCTTGCAGTAGGGTCTCCAACACAGTTAAGTGTGGGTGAGATTGGAGAATTATATGGGTTACACAGGGTGAGATTTAATGGTGGCACTCTGCCGTATAGTACATGTGTCACAAGTATGTCTTTTCCAGCAGGGCATCGTATTACTTTTGGCATTAGCTCGCAAACCGTCACTTCTTGTTTCTGTTGGCCTATTTAAAAAGAGATACCGTATTCGATCAAATTACCGCACATACTCCTATAAGCGCATAGTCAAGCAATTCCGAAGTCTTCAGATTACAGCCAGTGTACTTTTTGTCTACTTCTTTATAAAGGCATATGTTGTGGGTACTCATTTGAATTGCATCGACTTGTCGATGCAATTCAAATCAGTACCCACAACATATGCCTTTATGAAGAAAATCAGGAAAACAAACGAACATTCAATTAAGTCCTTTTCTAGTTGTTTTATAATATAACCCTAGTAGGTCGATACATATTTTACCACAACTCAGTGTTCCCAGTAATTTTGAAAACAAAGAAAAAAAAATCAAAGCGCACAGTGCGGTAATTAGGTCGAATACGGTATACTGAGGGAACTATATACACTTGGTAAATTTCCGCCATTTTTCACAAGAAAGACAACTTTTGTGTCTTATTGTTTGCTTTCCTGCAACCAAGTCTCTTCTGAAAAAGGGTTTACTCTGCAAGGAAACAATTTGCTCCAATAGGGATAAAATATTTCCCTGTAGAGCAGAATCCATTTTAGAAGAGGGAGGGCTAAGAACATTTGACAGAGTTGTCTTCCCGGAGAGTATATCATCTCCCCTTCATAAGAAACTAAGAGGTAGTTCCAAAAGTATATATGTATATCATACGCATGTATCACGAAAACACGCCTATATAATTTTGACCCCCTTAAACCCCACTTTTATATAGGAAAACTGGGGTTTACAGGGGTATACATTATTTTTCTTATTTCTGCTCACACATAGATTGTGGGTACTCGTTAGAACCGCCTTGTCGAGGCGGTTCTAACGAGTACCCACAATCTATGTTTTGAGCAGAAATATGAAAATATCAGAATTTTTATCTGTAAATTTTCATTTTTTTGGTGGTAAAATTATCAGTATATTTGAATAGGCGTGTTTTCATAATGAATACACTTGTTTATAAATATTGTCATACATGTGTGCGAATGTGAGAGCAAATATGCAAATGTACTCTTTTAACAGAACATCGTCCAAAACAAAATCATATTTCAGGCATTCAAAATCATATGCGCACTTGCTCACTATAATTTTGAAGAGCAGCAAAAAGTTCAACTTGCATGTCTGTTGTGCATGCGTACATGCGTACTAAACTTTCTGACTACCAGGCCTGAACAAACAGTGCTGACCCATATCAGACGCCGCAGAATGTTTGCCTCTCATCCAGAAGTGTATGGTGTGGCCGAGTGGTTAGCTCTCTCGACTGTGGATCACGAGGTCTGGGTTCGAAACCCGCTAGCAGCGGAATTCAGCATATGACTGTACGGCACTTCACTGTACAGAACCATTCATTATCATCCTTTATTCGTCTCGGCATGACTTAAATAATGTTGAAAGGGGCGTAAAACACCAAATCACCATCATTGCCTCTCGTCCAACACTTTTCGACACAGGAGCAGCTGGTAGTGTTATCAAATGTTAGGACAAGGACAGAAGTTAAAGTTTCCGAATATTTAGTGCCAATACGGTACATCATTCATTTAATAATTTTATGAACGTGACTTCCAGATTCGTTTAGGTATGGCAAGTATTAGCTGTCACAGAAAGCTTGGCCTACGTTTAGCACGAAGGTGTCATGTATCTTACGTCACTGGGGCGTCCAATTGATATTGGCTTACAGCTGGGCAAAGCCTGCTGTCCTTGTAACAGGTAAGGGTAGAGGGGGGATTTTTATTTCTTTCGTTTCTTCTATTTCATTCCTGTTCCTCTTTCTTTCCTGTCCCGCTCTTTTATCTCCTCTACTATCTCTTCTATCTCTTTTCTCCCTTTCTATGGGAGACGACACAAACTGACCCACAAGGACTGACGTGTCGTTAAACCCCAACACAATAAAAAAAAACCCCACTCAACAAGATAACATTTTTCAAAGTCCTGCAACAGTGGTGTGGGCAGAACGTAATTATTTTTACGCATATCTAGGAAAATCTTGACAAAAGATGCTTTCAAAATAGGGGCTACTCTTAAAGGAAAGAATTTGCTCCCGCAGGGAGCAAATTCTTTACTTTTAGTGTAGCCCCTATGTTAAAGAAGCAAAATATTTTATGTAAATATCCAAAAATTGTAAATAAGTTTTCTTACGCATTTTACGCACATGCGTAATTGCTTATATCCCTTTTCAAAGGGAGACCAATACAACAGACAATAATTTTCTTCCCTAGTGTATGAATTTCTTCTAAAATGAATTTAGTCGTTGTGGAAAGCAAAGTTCTTCTGTTAAAAGGATTCCCCTTTTAGAAGGGAGACAAACAATATCGTGATAGTATGATCTCCCTTGGTGGTGTGTCAATTTACCATAACAACATATTCCATTTTGAGATAAACCCAACTTGTAGGTTTTAAACACACCCTCTAACAAGAAATGCGTCATTTATTCAGAATTGGGAAAAACTGCAATTTCACCTCGTTGTATATTAAAACAAAGGTGGCGCTAGGGGTCACGCGTTTCAGTTCATTTGATATCTGCATATGCAACAAATACAAAGTGTACTCACCGTAGGAAGAACAGATGTAGACAGTGAATAGTGTCAACACTGAAATAAAACATAATGTTTGTTATTATTAGATATAAATGTATATCATAACTAAACAAGTATAAACGTTTTCCTATTTCCGGAAGACACCCGAATGAGTGAACTGCATATTAAAAAGTCGGGATCAAGAAAATTAACCCATAACTCTTTAACTGCCACAGGCGACAAGAAGAGGATTTTGCAAACAGCGTAGATCCTGATGAGACGGCTCATCATGAGCCGTCTCATCAGGATCTACGCTGTTCGATTTACATTATTTAAATTGTACATATAAACATATTTTAAAAAGATACGAGTAGTTTGTTAAAAAAAAACAACAAAGCAGACGACCGTTGAAATGGTCTAAAATGGCGCCGAAAGAGCTAAAGCGCTAATCATAACTCTAGCACAAATGTTCATCTTTTTTTTTTATTTAAAAAAAAAAAAAAATAAGATTCGACATTTCATTTGAAACGGCATTCAACGTGTCGTTTGCAGTAGTTATGATTAGCGCTAAAAGGGTTAATAATATAGCACGCAACATTACCTTATCGCGAAAATTCACAGTCCAGTTTAACATGCACGTTTTTGCAGCTAGATCAGAATCTAACCATGTCCAATTGAATTCCTGGCTATTGTTGAATCTATATACCCGTGTGCGAAAATGGGTCTTCGCGGAGCAACTCCTTACAGTAAAGATGCAGATTAACCCCTCACCGCAACACATCCTCACACATTGTGCGATATGTGGCTGCACAGACTGATCGTGGCGTCGTTGTTGTGCAGGCTATACCCCAAAGACACATCTACGCGCCAATATGAATGACCCTCTTACGACTGTGTAGGTGCGTAGACCGATCTATGAATGCGATTTTTTTTTTATCGCGATTAATATTGATCGGCCGAAAAAAAAATGAGGCGATATAATTTATTTCCTATGTAACCGATTTTTTTCTCCAGTGAACTTCAAAATTATGGTAAATGATCTTAGTTTCAGTAACTCTGCACGAACACACGAACACACGAGCATTACAGATTTGTTGTAGAATATATACAAAATATCGTAGAATATGTACAGAATGGCCTAGTAAAATCAAAGTGCAATATGTGTCAAAAAACAACAACAAAAAAAAACCCAACACAAAACAACAACAACAACAATAACAAAAACGCTGATTTCGTCAATTCAGAGAGAGTGTTTAGTGATAATTCTGGGATAGCTTTTTTCTTGTTTCTACATAAAAAATACAACAAATGTTGTGGGTACCCATTTGAAGCGCCTCGTCACGGCTTCTAATGATAACCCACAATAAATGTTTTTTTCTTTTTATGGAGAACTGGGAAATTTATCACAGAAGTATCATCAAATACTCCGCCTTAACAAGTCTTCTGAATTCATAGACATAAAAATTTTAATAACAACATTTTCTTCACGCACCTGTCGAGCTGATTAATTTCTTTAATTCCATTCTGAGTATAATCTGTTGTTTTGAGTAGAGTCCCTCTTTTAGTGAAAGCAGATAACTTGAAGTGGGATTTAAATATTCCTCACCTTAGATACTGTAACCATTTCGGTCAATGTTTATACAGGCAAACAGGGAGTCGGTCTATCGGAGATAGTGGCGCAAAAGGACATGTTTACAAAGTTTGCCAGCATTAAGAGTAGTAGGAACGGAATGTCACACCTTTGGACATGCTGTTTTTTCAATAAGGGCGGAGATGTTCCTACGTACTGGCGTCTGTGGTGACCCGGAACGTGAGAAAACAAACCTCTAGAGAAAACGTGAGAAAAAGTATATGAGAGCCCAGCGAAGACCCTCATGGTCTACACTGCTTTCTACACTGAGTCTTCACTGGGCACTATTTGGATAGTCACAAATCCAAGGTTTCTCCAGACGGGCAGTGAAGACTTCGACTGTTGGATGCTATGCTGATCTAAGTCTTCGCCGGACGTACATGTCTGATGGTATATTTTCTCTCGAAAGTGGCTCAAACAATTTTTAAGGGAGTTACGGGGAGATACGGATGTAAACAAAAAGAACCAATCATATTGAAGTGTCTGGTTTTTGAATGGAAGTGAGAGAACGCATTGTATCTCGGGTTAGACTTCTTTTTTTCTTTCCTTCTTCTTGCGTTTGTTATGAAAAAAATATACATACCATTGTTGAATGTGGTGCAACCTCTAACGTTCCATTCTATATTTCTAACTCCTGTTTAATGAGGGAAAGATTGAATAATGATCTGTTCTGTTTCATTGTTCTATTTACTATTTCCATTTATTCACATGCAAAAAGAAAGAAAAAAAAATTATATCAAATGTAGAGTATTTCAATATGTCTATAAAACTGGCTTATCTATTGATATGCGCTGTTGAGTAGTTAATATGAAATGAAGTGAAATATATAAAGATTGCATTTGGAAAGAAATAACACGTGGTCTCGATTTAAGTGAGACTCTTTACGTGCAAAGATCATTTGAATTTGCTGGGATGCATACGCACCCACCACCCCAACACCCCTAGCCGAATTTGTTGTTGTGAGGATGTGGGTAGCTGCAATAATCACGTGTAAGATTAAAAAACATCTAATCACCAATACCGCAGCCGGGGATCGAACTCGGATCGCCTGCGCGACAGGCGAATACTCAACTGCGTCGCTATAAAAGCCGGCTTGTACCGCAAGGCAGTCCAAGTGTATAGTATACCGTATACTTTAAATATTCGGAGACTTAAAATAACTCTTTACCCATTTGTCCTGAATATTGATCAAATCCATCTCACAAACTGTTGATATGTCTAAAATCTGCTGAACTGAGTAACAAGCAGTGTAGACCCTGATCAGACGCCGCGTAGTGTGGCGTCTGATCATGGTCTACACTGCTTTCTCAATGCTTATAATTATTATGGTAGTATAAAATATTTTATCTGCGCTATTCGACTGGATATTCCGTTTCTAGTTGTGTTTTCAGGTTTGATTACAATTTGAATCAGCCTGTGGGTATTGAAGGCCATATTTGGCGGAAACCCTTTTCTGTTGAGTCGTCTTATCTAAATCTAAACTACATGTTTATCGTTTGTATTTGAGTTCTGACTTAAATACCTTTTTATAAGACTGGTTCTGACCAAATTCAAAAATGGAAGCTCCATGTCAGAATCTTAGGGGTGAACGGATAAAAACAAGTGAATTCAATTAACAGCAGAATTACCGTATTAACTTATCTTGTCCTATTATTTGAATAAGCTCGTTTACTACCTGTTGTTGTGTCTAAAAGTAGCGCTCGATGAGGCAAACAATGAAGACCGCATTCTGTTGTGTCAGATAGGACCGACATTACCGGCGCTGGACTATCTGTCAAAATACTTAGGATAAACATTGTAACATAAATGAACTTTACGGTGGTTTCCAGTCACATAGAAACACTCCGAATGTATGAAGAATCTTTAAGGCAAATGTCTAAAGAAATGGTGTTGTTTGAAGGCAACTGACAGTATGGTATCATTTAAAGTGATTGGCGTTACGTTTTGAAATCAGGGCCCAGTTGTTCAAAGCTAACGATGTCGTTACTTAACGATTCGTTAAAATTCACATCGCGTTATACGCAAATATGCTGAAATTTTTTGCTGAAAAAATGTGAGTAGCTTAAGCTACTCACATTTTTTCAGCAAAAAATATCGGAATATTGTATATTGAATCCGCTAAAACAGTTAACGAAATGACCCTGAACGAGCTCGTTAAGCTAACGACGCTTTGAACAACTGGGCCCAGATGTTTTATAAGGTGCAACGGCATACGGCATACGAACAGGTATCAATAATGGGCCGCGCCATGCTAAAAACGTGTCTTCAGGTATATGCGAGTGTAGCATTCACACAGTCCAGGATCATCACTGTCCGCTTATAGAATTATTGGGTACTGTAGAACATAACGAAGTATAGCAAAGTTCCTGACCAGACTATATATTTTCGTCAGTTGATCTGGAGTTTTACTGTTTGCATTTACCACGAAGACATCTTTTCTCATGTCTAGTCTCGCTTGTTAGTAGTATCAGACAGCTTCTGTATCAAGACTATGAAATTCTGCGTAAACTTTAGACGCTCACCAGAAAAAGGCTTCTTTTCAAGCCGTTAATTTGACGATACTCTGGTCGACCTGATAGCGTGTTCCATTCAACCACTGTGATGTTTCAATCATAATTGGTAATTGTAAGAAGTAACAGACTACAGAAAGACCTATATAACACTATACCGGGGTATTTACACCTTAGGATGAAACGATTCTCGGACGGGATATACTTTCACAGGGACTGTCAAAATTGTTTATTGTATCCCTCCTAAATAAAGGTCCATTCTAAAAGGAAAGAACAAGTTCTTTCATTTTGCGTATAGTAGGCTCCTTTTCAAAAGGGGATTTTGAGTGCAGAAAAGCAAGAAGGAAGTCACAAAAGTTGTCCTCCTTGGCATCACGAAAACATGCGTTTGTAATTTTGACCCCCTTAAACCCCACTTTTATATAGTAAAACTGGGGTTTACAGGGTATACATTATTTCTTTTATTGCTCAAGAACATGGATTTAGGGTACTTGTTAGAACCGCCTCATCGAGGCGGTTCTAACGAGTACCCACAATGTATGTTTTGATCAGAAATATGAAAAATATCAGAATTTTTATCTGAAAATTTTCATTTTTTGGTGGTAAAATTTTCCATATATTTGAATAGGCATCTTTTCGTAAGTAAAAACACGTATCCAGTTCCAGTCCCTTTAAACGGCTAGTTAGAGATTAACGGACAGGTCACATCAAATCAATTACACATGTAAAATTAGCATGTTTTACAAACTTGCATTGCTTTTTTTTATTATACCACTGCTTGCGTACAATTTAAGAATGTCAGAGCCAACCCAAAAAACATTCTGCTTGAATCTATATCGGACCGTTATCGGCCCGACAGAAATCATGTCGGGACGACAACGTTCCGATATAGATCAAAGCAGCATGCTAAATGGGAAGACCACTGATTACTGCGACACCAGTTTTGTTATGATTGGTAAAGGTGTGACGCCGAAATGGCGACAGTGATTGCGATATTTACCGTAAGTATTCGGACACCTCAACTCCTTAACATACTTGTACTAAAGTTCAAACAAGTCCATTTTATTATAGGGATCAAACATGGTTTTTCATGCATTAACATTCGCCAGGTCCAGTGGGAGGTGCTGAAAACCGAGGCCGAAGGCCGCGGTTTTCAACACCTCCCAAGGGACCTGGCGATTGTTAATGCATTGAAGAACCATGTTCAATCGCTATTATTGCATAAAAACTGGAAACATTTGCTACATTTCGCGTTATTTCTTGCACTATTTTGTTTCGCCTTTTCACCGATGTCGCGCGAACGGTATTTTCACGAACTATGCTCGTCCCAGGGCAGGGAGTACACATCTCGTGACGGCAGCAATTCTGTGGCCCCGGTACGAGCGTATTGAAAGTGGCGTAGCCGTGCATTAACAGCCCGTGAATTGCATTGCTAATACACGGCTTTTCGCCGGTTAATGCACGGCTGTTAATAACGTGCGACACTGCTTTTTATGCAATAATACCTGTTGATGTGTCTAAAACCTGTTGGACGAGTGGACAACAGTACATGCCCTGATCAAACGCCACCGGATCTGGGTCTATACTGCTGGCCTTCTGTCCGAATACTTAGTTATTACGATAGTGTCCAGCGTTTTCGCTACTCAATGACTCAGCGAGGACTGTGCCTAGTTAAGGAATTGCAATGTTTCTTTATACTGTAAGGAATAGTGGGCGTAATTAAGCAGTTGTATGAAAACATAAAAAATAATCCCTCTTCTTCTAAGTACGAGGGTGAGTCAATAAGTAACCAGCCTAACTTATTTCCGGTTGAGATCCACCTCTTCTTTTTCGATGCAATTGCCCTCTAGTATGATGCACTTAGACCAGCGGTGTTCAAGTGCCATCAGCCCAGAACTGAACAAATCAGGGTCCTTTCCATTGACCCACTTCTCAACTGCCGTCTCGACTTGATCATCAGACCGGAAATGAAGTCCACGGATATCCTTTTTCAAGTTGGGAATAGGAAGAAGTCGCTAGGAGCTAGGTCAGGCGAATGGGCAGGATGTGGTATTAATTCATATCCGTTTCGCTCTACAGCATCCATTGCAACTTTGCAAGTGTGGACTCTCGCGTTGTCCTGTTGCAGCAAAACACCTTTAGAGAGTGTACCTCGGCGTTTTTCACGGATGGCGGTTCTCAGCTGGTCTAACTAGTTTGCATAGTACACTCCAGTTATTGTACTTCTCTTGGGTAAAAGGTAAAAAGTCCAACATAATAACGCCTTTTGCGTCCCAAAATATTGTGGCCATCACCTTGCCAGCAGATTGTTGCGTCTTGAACTTCTTTGGCCTCGGGGACGCAGGCCCTACCTACTGACGACTCTGAGCTTTATTCACTGGCTCATAATAATGAACCCAAGTCTCATCTACAGTCACCAGACGCAAAAAAAAACATCTTTTGACCTAAAACGCTTCAACAAGGCGCTGCATACTGATGCTCTGGTTGCCATTTGCTCATCGCTAAGGGATTTGGGGACCCAACGGGCTGTTAGCTTGCGCATACCTAAACGATCATGTAAGATAGTTGAAACGCTACCATGTGAAATGCCTAATGCCTGCGCCATTTCTTTCACCTGAATTCGCCTATCAGAGTATACCAGATCCCGAACTTTCTTACACATTTCTTCGTCGGTGGCATCCAGTGGGCGTCCAGACCTGGCTTCATCTTCAAAAGACATGCGTTTGAATTCCCCTACCCAGAATTTAACCTGAGCATAAGGTGGTGCAGAAGACCCATAAACATCGGCTAACTCGCCGTTTATTTCCTTGCCTGTTTTACCTTTTATATACAAGTACCGAATTACAGCACGGTACTCAACTTTAGATAAAAAACATGCCTTTGCATCACTAGCCATGTTTGACATTCTATATCTTATAAAAGAATGACTCGATGCGTGTGCAATTTTGTACCTATGTATAAAACATATATTGAAACAAAGCATGAAAATTGTGACCGTCTCGGTCCATCGGAAATAGGATAGGCTGGTTACTTTTTGACTCACCCTCGTACCTGTTGTTCAAAATATATATTCATTTGGAACTTCCATTACATGCTACATCACATATACAGTTTTAGCTGTTGGCTAAATCATCAGATGAAAATTAATGACATTCTTTTCTTATTTTTCCACAGAAAATGATACTTGATATTTCATTCAAGCAAAAGACGACATTTCATTCAAATTGCCGGTCTTGTTGTCTGTGAAATATAAGAAAAAACATTTTTAGATATATTTTCTGCTTTTGTTTATAGTCAGCACACGGGTGGTAAACCTGGGAACTACCACGAAATTGTGTTAGCGTAATTTCGTTCCCACGCCACATCTGGGACATAGCTGGGTAGTGCCAACGTCATAAAATAGACAAACAAATAGTGGTGTCATTTTCAATTTTATTTTATTTTACCACGACGAACGAATTATGGGGGAATCGGGCAATGTGGTTCCATGTAAATATGTCTCAGCTTCCTCTATGGACCCAAATTTTATCGGAAAAGTCATTTGCTTTCTTCAAATCTTTCTACCCGCACTGAGCATCGGACCACTTGTCCCCCAAGTATTTTGTCAGTGCGAAGAATTTAGCCTGTCTCCGTCGATTTGAGCTGACATTTGAAAAGCATTCGCCGATGAAAATGATAAAATGGCCCTTCCTGAACGTTCCTACATCGAAAACAAAATCAAGTGTTAACTCGTAAAAGAGTCGGGCCCCGTTTTTCAAGCGTGGTAGTTCCAAGATCACCGAGGTAGTTACCATGCTATCGGGGTAGTTCCAACGATTTAGCAGTAGTCCCACAACGTAATATTCTTTTTCAGGTACGCCAATACTCTGGGACAGACATTTCTTCAATTTTAAGTGATATGCATTTAATAAGGGAAAGTATTCCAAGTATGGCTTCAATTTAAATATAGGACATTATTGTTCTCTGAAATAACACGCTTTTACATAATCAATGCAGGTAAGTTCGACAAAGCAATGTTGTACGCTGTGAATTTAGTGATCTTTAGCATTGTGGTTTTGGAAAAGGCGGACAAGATTTGTTCTAAAATACCTTTAAAACTATAGCAGTAAATTCAGGGAAAAACAATCAACGATTGAAGCCCATCAATGCCGCCAAGAGGAAAAGAAAAAAAGACAAAACAACCACCACAACTAATCACAAAAAAATACTAGATCTTGCTGCTCAACAACACAAACCACTAGGGTTTTACTGTGCAAAAGATCTTCCGCTTTTGTTTGATCTTACATTTCTCTAAACAGCAGCAGGCTGCAAAGGTAAATGGAAAGTAATGTGACCAGTACAAAGCACGAAAGAGTGCCAGCATGCCTGAAAAATGTACCACCGGAGCAATTATAATATTAAATGAGTAGCCAGAACAATCTCAAAGTAAATATTGAATTTGAGTGTAACTGAATACTAATGGCATACATAATAGTAAAATGAATAAGTAGTTGTAATTTTAGTTATTTCCCAGTTTGGTTTCGAGACCAGGACTTTGGTTCTGTTTGTATCAATTCATGGGAATTGCTTACTTTTGAAAACCTCCATGCGGACCAAATAAATACATGTTTTGAACCACAATGAAAGTGATAGTGAGGATTAGGATCCCGTAAAGTAAACTTAATCCCACCAGTGATGTATTACTGACCATTCCAAATCGCTGCTTTTGATGTGGTTCCTAACTGTTCCGTGTTTGTTTCGACGGTTTTACTTATGTTCATTTTACTATTATGTATGTCATTAGTATTCAGATACGCTCAAATACTGAGTCACCACCTGTTTGAAAAAGAGCTGCTGACACCGTTTGTCATATCTTATTTGTTTGCTGGCGTCACTTCGTGCTGTGACTTCTTTTCCTTGTGATATTATTGGCAGGGTTTGGAATCTGATTGTATCAGTTCCTGATCTTTGCTCTTTTCATTTTTTACTTTGAAATTGTTCTGGCTACTCGTTTAATATTATAATTGCCCTGTTGTTACATTTTTCTGGCATACTGGCACTCTTTCGTGCTTTGTATTAGTCACATTGCTTTCCATTTACCTTTGCAGCCTGCTGCTGTTTAGAGCAATGTAAGATCAAACAAAAGGGGAAGATCTTTCGCACAGTAAAACCCCAGTGGTTTGTGTTGTTGAGCAGAAACAGTTGTCATTAGTTGTGGTGGTTGTTTTGTCTTTTTTTTCTCTCTTGGCGGCATTGATGGGCTGCAATCTTTGATTGTTTTTCCCTGAATTTACTGCTATAGTTTTTAAGGTATTTTAGGACAAATCTTGTCCGCCTTTTTCAAAACCACAATGCTGAAGATCACTAAATTCACAGCGTACAACATTACTTTGTCGAACTTACCTGGCACTGATTATGTAAATGCGTGTTGTATCAGATAACAATTATGTCCTATATTTAAATTGAAGCCATACTTGGAATACTTTCCCGTATTAAACGCATATCAATTAAAATTGAAGAAATGTCTGTCCCAGAGTATTGATGTATCTGAAAAAGAATATTACGTCCTGGGACTACTGCTAAATCGTTGGAACTACCCCGATAGCATGGTAACTACCTCGGTGATCTTGGAACTAATACACCTGAAAAACGGGGCCTGATTCTTTTACGAGTTAACATTTCATTTTTTTTCGATTTAGGAACGTTCAGGAAGGGCCATTTTATCATTTTCATCGACGAATGCTTTCAAATGTCAGCTCAAATCAACGGAGACAGGCTAAATTCTTCGCACTGACCAAATACTTGGGGAACAAGTGGTCCGATGCTCAGTGCGGATAGAAAGATTTGAAGAAAGCAAATGACTTTTCCGATAAAATTTGGGTCCATAGAGGAAGCTGAGACATATTTACATGGAACCACTTTGCCCGATTTCCGCATAATTCGTTCGTCGTGGTAAAATAAAATAAAAATATAAATGACACCACCATTTGTTTGTCTATTTTATGACTTTGGCACTACCCCGCTATGTCCCGGATGTGGCGTGGGAACGAAATTACGCCAACACAATTTCGTGTTAGTTCCTAGGTTTACCACCCGTGCAGCAGTTCAAGTGTAAGCTTTCAATTTGGAGCCTTTCTAAAGTACTTGCACAAAGTTAGGATTCACCCATTTTCAGTGGTCTTTTAAATAAATGAAAAAAGGTTCGTAAATATTTCTGTTTTTTTTTTTTTTATACATAATTATATCAAGAAATGCTTCATTCATTCAGAATTCAGACATCCTACGCCGTCCACTCCCATTTCACACCGTTATATAGTAAAACGGGGAACACAAACGGATAAGAAATTATGAGGTAGCTCAGGTGGTGAACTCTGGCTTAAGTATTTAATTTGCACTAACTGTGGTTG